>WBMZ01014676.1:0-16403 GCA_013400975.1 Atrichornis clamosus
TACAGCCCATGCTGCCTCCAAGTGTTAATCTCTCTAACGAGTTCATCCGCACTGGTGACCTCCGGGTCCAGTAACACTTCTGCTCTGGTTGGTTTGTCCAATACCTGGACCAAGAAGATGTCCTCAATGCACTCCAGGAGTCTCCTGGATTGCATGCCATCATGCATGCCATTTCCCAGCAGACATGCAGGTGAGTGAAATCTCCCAAAAAGATGACAGCCTGCAAGCACAATGATTTCTGTATCTGAAGCGAGAAGTCTTGCCAACAAGCTCCCCCTAATCATGTGGCCTCTGGTGGACACCAACCACAAAGTGTCCCTTGCTGATCTTGTCCTTCATTTTTATCCAGAGGTAAAAATCTTGACCTGTTTGTGGCCATTTCTCAGAGGCAGCTCTTCACAATCTATCCATTTCTTAACACTCCTTCCCCTCCTTCCCAGCCTCTCCCGTCTGAAAAGCTTGCCGCTCTCTATTGCGGTTTTCCAGTTCCACTATGTTTCTGTGAGAGCAACTAGACTATAGTTTTTGACTTGCATTATGGTTTCCAGTTCCTCTTGTTTGTTAACCGTGCTGCCCATATTGACATAGAGGCACTTCAGCGGGCTGTTGACCTCTTCACCTTTTGAGAGGAACCCTCTTTAAATTCATTTGGGATGATTTACAGGTATTTCTCTACTGCTTCTTAAAGGGTTGGTGTTTCCTGGTTCCTCTCTGACACACAGAAGTACATCCCCTTCCCCCCCACACCCACCAAATCTAGTTTAAAACTCTACTAAATGTGCCTGTGTTCCAACTTCTGTGTTTAAAGTGCCCGGCTCAGGGATTGAAAGTGCCTGAGATTCAATAAACAATAGCAATCTCATTGCTGCACATAAGCAATTCATTTATTTGGTATAGTTATAATTTCCCATGGACCTGCTTTATCAGCTCATTAGTCAAGAAGTGATCAATGGCAAGTGAAAATAGATTATGTGCCAAGTCAACCCAATATAACTTAGAGAATAACATTTTTAGCACTGTGAAAGTGTTACTCTGAAGTCAAACTGTAGTGAATATTTTTACTGGAAGAAGGGAGGGAAAACAGGACATAACATACTCTCTTATTTTGATACAGTTACTGTTTAGCCAGTGATATGGATTTTTTTTTAAGGTTAAAAAATTAGTTTAAGGAATTAAAATATTTAATAAATAATTGCTACCTTTCCTTATCTAGATAAATGGCCAAATTCTTTATGGAAGGACTCATCAGAATGCTTCCTCAATAATCAAATGCACACCATCTAAAGTAAAAGTAATCTTTATCAGGTAAGTTCTGGTTAAAGGTTTGGCTAAAAACATTTGCTTTTTAATGTGCTCAAGTTTTGCACAGTATTTTTTTTTTTAATTTTGATAATGTAGATGTGCTTTTGAACACAATTTTAGTAGTTGTTAAATATGTCTTGGAGTTTTCTGTTTTGATGCTTGTATTGTGAGTGCTGGAAATAAAGTAAAATAAAGAACCAAACTTAAACTTGTCCTAAGAAATACAGGGCTGTACTATTACCTTCTTACTACATTCTTTAACTGAATATATTGCAGAAATAAAGATGCAGTAAATCAGATGGCTGTGTGCCCTGCAAAGTCAGTAGAGGTTTCGCAGTGTACTTCAGGGACACTTCAACAGCAAGGGGTAAAGTAAATACTAGTTTTTCTTACTTGACCAAAATACTAACATTATTCTGGATAGAAGAGGACCATCTGCTTAGCAAATACAATAGAAGAGAAAGAAATCCGATAGAAAAACAAGTGAGGTTTTAATAAAGTTGCTAAATTTAGTACAACTATGCTCAATTTTGTTTTATTTTATATTTTTCTATACTATGAAATGTCTAACATTCCCATCAATAAGGTTATAGAAATTTAAGTGAATTTAGAAAATTATTAGACTCACTTTAAATATTTGTGTGCTACTTTGTTGTGATGCAAAATATTGGATATGTTTACTTACAGTTACATTTTCTCTTAGATTGGTATCAGTGTTGCTAACTCGAGTGCATTTTCTGACTTGAGTTCATGTAAAAACATTCAGTATGTGGAACTCCCTAAGGTATGTACTGAAAATTAAATTTATGTCAGTTACATTTTTACTAGCCATTCATTTTTTTAATACAGCCCTTCTTAAGTCAAACAGTCTATTAGTTATTAAAAGTTAGAAAAGAGATTTCTACAGATCTTGTCTTCCTGTTTATGAAGGGACCCTAACATTTTCTTCACATAATGACTGTTTTTGAGTCATGAGTCACTTTAACTTCACATAATTTGTCAATTGCTCGCTGTCTGTGGAAGAAGTCTTCTCTTGTTCTGTTTACAGAATTTTTAGTAACCATCTACTGGTGGATCCTCAGGTAAAACTGTTGCCCTAGTTGTTCAAAGTAACAACTGAATTGCAATTTACCTTATAAGATTCAAATGAATAGGTTTGAATTTAGAAATGTTTCAGATTTATCTTGGTAGTCAGCATACTGCTTGTAGGTTGGCAGAATCTATTTCAGAAATAGATTAGTTTAAAACAAAAATATTGATGCACTGTGATATCCCAAACTTTTATTATGTCAGCTGTCTTCACTAGTCTTTAGTGAATGTATTCTAACATTTTGATACCACAGTACTTAACCATTTGCATTTTTCTGTTTGCCCCAGGATCAGGGAGGCTTTGGAATTGCCATTAGTGAAGAAGACACAATTAATGGAGTAGTTATTAAAAGCTTAACAGATCATGGTGCTGCAGCAAAGGTGTGAGAACATTTAAAATCTGATTAGGGAATGAAAAATGTTTGTTGGAGTAGCATAGCTCATATTATTTATTCTATATTTTTTCCAGGATGGACGTATCAAAGTTGGAGATCAGATTCTGGCAGTGGATGATGAAATTGTTGTGGGATATCCTGTAGAAAAGGTGCTTCTGAAGTCAGGAATGCTGCAGAAAGCACACTGTGTAATGTAGGAGGTCATTGTGTCTTAAACCAGTGAGGTTCTCATGACTATACTCTTACTTTATTTTCAAAGCTGGTTAAAAAATAAAGATTTAAAAAAACAGGCACTATCTGGATAAGGAAACTACTGCAGAATAAGCTAAAGCTTAAATATACAGCTCAATTGTTATTTTACATTAATATACTACATGAATCATCCTGTCTTTATGCTACCAATGTGATTTTATTTTCCCTGTGGTTCAGATCTGATGACTGAGAGACACTTAGTAGTGTGATAAAAGCCATGAATTATTTATTACTCAGTAATGAATCTGCATAGCTAGTCCACTTTAAAAATATTAGAACCAATAAAATTAATATGCGTAAATTGACATGGATGGAGTTCTATCAGTGGTAAATCAAGTAATGAATGGTGCTGATCCATGGGAACTGTCTGTAGTAACAGCCTCATTATATTCAAAGCCTAGTATTTCAACCCTTTAGAGAAAAATATTTCCATTCCTAAATAACAAGATTTATTTCTAGCTTCTAGCTCTGCAAACTCAATTAGGGTTTTCTAAAAATCAAGGAGGCCTTTTTTCTCTCACCTGCCTTGCTACCAAGAAAAGTGATGCTTTAGGCATGAGTAGATTAGGGCAATTAGGAGAACATCAATCTTATTACTTGAGGTACTGCTATCTCTGAAGCAGTAAATAAGAGATGGTGAAGTTGTCTGCGAGGAAGTAGGTAAGCTTTGGAAGAACAGAGAGATTGAGTAAATAATTTCTGAAAATAATTCTACTGAAATGTAAAGTCTCAGGAGGACTTGGTGTCTTTAAGACGGCGATTGATTTTGAAGGGTTTTCAGTATCTCTTGAAACCAGATTTTACGTTACACCCTGGTGTCCTTCTCTCCCTCCCATAATTCATTAATTTTCAGTAATATTTTTAGATTTTTCTTCCCCAATGACAGTAGCACATTTCTTTAATTCATTAGATATTTTGGCATTGACTTCTGTGAGACCAGAATTGGGCTCCACCCAGCATTAAAGGCAATACTAGTTTTCTATTTTTCTAATAATTGCTATAAATATCGCATTTTGTCTAGAGAGGCCATTGAAAGACTGCAACATTCTCATATGGTACAGTTTGGCAAAGTTTCATGGATAAAAGTTTCTCAGAAAAAATATCAATATTTGTCTTTGTTTCTTACCAAGAAAATCTGCAGGATTGTGACTAGTAGCTCCAGTTTGCGGAAGAGTTCTATTTTTGGTTTGCAACTGAACAATTTTTACACTTTTCATCAGCTTTTCTCTTTATCATTCAGTTTATTAGTCTCCTGAAGACATCCAAAACTATGGTAAGGCTTACAATCAACTCAGCAGAGACAGATAGCCTGACTGCAGCATCAGCCCCTTCCAGCACTGTCCCAGCAGAGAAGAGGAATATGCAGCCACTAGCAACTGTCCCCACTTCCAGCTCACCAGAACCAGAAGCAGTCAAAAGTAATGTTTTCTTTGTGTGTCTGTCTTCACTGGGGTTGTAACATAAAAACAAAGACCCGGCTGGCAAGTTTTCCCTTTTTGTATGCACTCAGCTGTCTTCTGAGTTGCATTTTCTAATATTTTTGGATTACATATTCATATAAATGAAGCATTGTGCCACCATACTGAAGACCTATCTCTTGCCTTCCTGTTCTAGAGGCAGGAGGATGGAAGGATTTTCTCCTCCCCCTCAAGTGTTGTGCGGCAGGTACCTCTGTCATGGTTGTCTAGGACTAAGTGAAAGGCATTCCTTTAAAAGAGGGAGAAAAGTCATGTCATTTTGCGTAGAAAAGGGGGATGGTTGAGACTGTCTTGCCATTTATGTACAGCCAAGTTTGACTCTTCTCCTTTAGAGTGGAGAGTCAAGATGTTTCTGATGGATGATAGTTAAGCAACACACTTCTAAGGAGTTAATAACTCAAGTAATGTGCACAACATATGGATGTTTAAATTTAATTCTATCTTAAATAGAATATGCTGCGTACAATATCTTTTTTGCTGTCCAGACTATGATCCAGTTACTTGATGGCATAAAAACAGGAAACCTGCAGATAAAACTACAGGATAGTACTTGTCTGAGGCAGAGGGAGAATTGCCAGCACAATTCTCTGTGGGTCAGCTGTTCAGCTATTGCTGTGCAGCAGTCAATGAACTCTGAAAAATGCTGATTTAAAGTTACTTTTCTAATATCAAACCCTGTTACTGTAACCAGGATGTTTAATTGTAATTTTAGACACAAGCAGGTCTTCAACTCCAGCCATGCTAACTTCTGACCCAGCTACTTGTCCCATCATTCCTGGATGTGAAACAACCATTGATATCTCCAAAGGGCGGACTGGTCTTGGTCTGAGCATTGTTGGAGGAGCAGACACTTTGCTGGTTGGTTGGAAAAATATGTGTGTCACTCAAGTGAGATAGCAGTAATGAAATTGGAATGTCTGATAGAAGAGATTTTTTTTGGTTTTGTTTGTCTAGCTTTTATAGAAAAACACAAAAGAAATAAAAATAAGAAGAAAACATTATAAAATTAAAAGTATAAATGAGCTTCTTAAGTATTTTGGTAATCTGTTCTTCATTCATCTGACTTTCACTTGTCATTGATGAATTAGAGTAGAAATTTTCAGTTGCTTTTGGTTTTAAATGAGGCCTGTTCTTTCAACATGCAATTTATTTTTTGTTGTTGTTTTTGTTGACAGGGAGCAATCATTATCCATGAAGTATATGAAGAAGGAGCAGCATCTAAAGATGGGAGACTGTGGGCTGGGGATCAGATACTAGAAGTATGGTGATTTCTTTGGTTGCTTTTGATTTTATTGCTAGTTAGGTCTGTTGTATTTGTCTGCTGGAAGGTGCTGCACAATTTACCATTGTATGTTTTCATTGCAGGTAAATGGAATTGACCTCAGAAATGCCACACATGATGAAGCCATAAATGTCCTCCGACAGACTCCCCAAAAAGTTCGTCTGACTGTGTACAGAGATGAGGCCCAGTACAAGGAAGAAGACATGTATGATGTGCTCAATATAGAGCTCCAGAAGAAGCCTGGCAAAGGCCTTGGGCTGAGTATTGTTGGCAAAAGGTATGTAATGTACCTGGAGAGTCAGTGTCTGGAACTTGCTGGTCACGTTTCTTTTGTGGTCTGGTGCTCAGATCCTGTGGGCTTGAAGGTGATACATGTTATATTTGTGCCTAAGCTAACCAACCTTTCCTAGAGGCAGGAACCCAGTGACTTAACAGAAAAACGAGACAATATTTATTGTGTTCCAAATAGCAAGCCATACAAATGACAGTCAAACAATACTGTAATGCAAAATCCATGTGTATATTTTCAGAAATGACACAGGTGTGTTTGTGTCAGACATCGTCAAAGGAGGAATAGCAGATACAGATGGGAGATTGATGCAAGGAGACCAGATATTGACAGTGAATGGAGAAGATGTCCGAAATGCTAACCAGGAGACTGTTGCAGCTTTGCTAAAGGTATTTGGAAAAGAGAAGTTCGATAAACATGAAAAATTGAGATCTCGATAGTTTGAAAGCTTTAGCTTTATTCAGACTGTGTTCAGACTGTTACTGGGATGTCAGTGAGATGAGTTGTGGATCCAAATTTAAGCTTTCTGAAATCTAGAACATTGAGATTTTGATACTTTGCCTGATAAAAGTGGGAGCATTGGTGGTGCAGAAAGCCCTATGTTTATGGGGCTTAGAGAGACCTTTACAGAATACCATTACCTAGAACAACCTATAACTTAACACTGTATTTTCTCCAACAAGCAGATAACTGGTGTAACACCCCAGAACATATAAACACTAAGGGTAAACTGAAGGTTCCTTTACTCTAATTTGGTGCACAGGAGAAATACCAACCAGATATTTTCAAGGGGACAAATACACAGAAGTTTACTGGTAAAATACAGAAAATCAAGGAATTTTGTCAAGGGACTTAATACAACATCCAAGTCAACATAAAAGCACTTATCATAGCATTAGCTTAGCCCATTTAACCTAGAAACCTTTAATCCATTTCAATGTTACATTATGCAAAATGTTCCATGAAAAGAGATTTAGAAGGAGAAGAAAGAGAGAAAGATGGAAAGGATACAGAAAAACACACATATAGCTACCAACTCCTGGATTCCAGCAGAGATTGGATAGAAACTCCAAGAAGCTGATAGGGTCAGACTCATGTGATGCCCTCATCCTCATCGTAGTGTTTAAGCTCCAGGGCCTTTGTGGGCCCGCCCTCCAGGTGAGACTTCCGGTCGCTCGGCCAATCAGGAGCTGGGCTAGCAGTGCCTGGTGTGTGATTGATGGACAGCCCTGCCAGACTGGATACAGGCTCAGGGGCTGGGGGCGTGTGGGCACTGCTTCGCCTGTGCAAGGTCTGGCCTGTCCCAGCGCGGCACACACACACACACACTCACACACACACACACACGCACACACACACACACACACTCACACATACAGAGTCATCTCAAGCATCCCAAAATGTCTCGAGACATCAATCTTTTCCAGTCTCTGACTACTGGTTAACTGTCTCACATTTTCAGAAAGATACACAGAACTGATTTTAAGTGATGGAGAATTCATTAGTGTAGTTGTGCCAAAAATGATTAGTTTTGTAGTTTGTTGCAAGGGCCTCTAGTGATAGGACAAGAAGGAATGGTTTTAAACTGAAGGAGTAAGTTTAGATTAGTTATGAGGCAGAAATTTTTTACTGTGAGGGTAGTGAGGCACTGGAATAGCTTGCCTGGAGAAGCTGTGGATGCCCCATCCCTGGAAGTGTTCAAGTCCAGCAATCTGGTCTAGACATGTCCCTGCCCAAGGCAGGGGATTTGAAACTTGATGGTCTTTATGGTCCTTCCCATCGCAAACCACTCTGTGATTCTGTGGTTCTGTTACTCAGTGATAGTTGATGTTAATCTTTTTTTTTTTTTTACTATGTATTTCTTGTGCCACCTTACATCCATTAAATACTACAATGCATTTTTCAGTGACCAAGGCATTTAGTATAAGAAATTGCTTTCTCAGAGTTTACTGAAGTAAACTTCTATGTTCAACCCTTAGAGTTAGAGTTTTTCTTCTCAATAAATTTTGTACTTCCCCTGTTTCCAAATCAGAATGCAGTCAGGTATACAACTTTTCCTGTAGTCTGGCAGGAAGTCCAGCTGGTCATCCAGCTGGTCTGTTTTTCAGTCCAGAGTTTTGAGACATGCTGCGTGGTAAGGATTGCATTGAGTCAGCATTTTCAATTTCATTTGATTGGAAAAAATGTAACAGACACTAATTATAGCTGTCTCTTGAATATGCAGGCATGCAGTAATGCTTCTTAACACTCACATTCAGAGGTATATTTTTCCAGATCTTGAACAGTTCCTTGAGGTTTTAGGTTTATTGGGGAGGAAGGGTACTGGGGGATAGCACTGGCTAGAGAGGGGGAGGTAGGAGGACTTCTGTATTTTCAGCATGTGCCCATTAGTGAGAATGTGAGAACTGGGTCTGTGTGGTGATGGTGAATTTGTTAGTATACTCTTCTTTGGTAATAGTGCGTTTCCATTCTTTCCTGATAGTTTTTAGTTTTATTTAAGAACACAGCATTTCTTCTTCATATTCTGTGCCTTTAGCTCTCCTCTAAATACAAATGCCATTTCAATGTTCTTTCATTTTGACAAGCATTTTGGAGGATCTAATGGAAGATGCCTAGTTCCCACTGACCATTTATATATTCAAGTTTTAAGTACTTCATCCTGCTCGGTAGTACTTGTAATTAATTGTCATAGCCCTGAGAAATTAGGCTTTTAAAATACCTTATACAGACTTTTGTTAGCAATTGTTTTGTTCACATATATTAGTGGAATAAAGCATGGTCACTCACACATAGTCACTCACAAATTCCCATTCAGGTATCCATTTTGTTTTCATTCATGAGAGTAAGATTTAGGAATGAATTGTCTTGAACTGCCAAACATTTATTTTGCTAGAAAATTTTTTATAATCTTTGGAAAATTCCAGTGTATTTTAAGTAGCATGAGGTAATAGAATATGTCATCAGTGTGAGAATTCTGCCTGTTCTTGCAGTATTTCTTTTAAAAATATGTGTTTCTTCTAAAATATGTGAAAAGATTAGCAGTTTTTCCCCTCACTAGACTTGATGGATCTACCAAATGGAAGAATTCAGGAAGAGAGAGAAAAGTATAATAAAACTAAATGGAAATTGATTTATTCACAAGTTCTGTAGGAAAGTATTGCTTCCCACTTTCATAATTATAATTTTAAAATCTCATTTGTCTGTTTGCGTATTATGTGAGGATGTGGTAATTTTAGGTACATACTTCCTCAATTTTCCGTTTTGAATAAGAGTTGTCCATATGGTTTAATATGAGTCAGTTCATACAAGCACAAAAGAATGCTTATGTCTGAGCTTTGATCAAGTCTTTTGCAGAATAGAGAAGTCAACATTATTTATAAAATAAAAAGTGACTGAATAAAATACAGTAATAAATATTTTTTAGTGTCATCCCTAAGATAATAGAAACAGGATATGAGGTATTCAAACCTTGTTTGAATAGATATGTCTGGTTGGTTTTGATATATTGGCCCATTACTGTGAATTTTTCTGACAAATGCATGAATCTCTCTTAGGGTAATAAAGTTAAAACATGATAAATAAAGGCAACGGTACTGATTTGAAAGTACATTGGCAGGTGAAATAAACCCCACACAATTACCTTAAGAGAGATTTCAGGTCAGAATTACAATTTAGTACAGAGATTGCAGTAAATGCAATTATACAGATAAAAACTGGCTTAAAACCACAAAGCCTGGGGCCCTATTTGGCAGGGTGATGGTCACAGTCCTGTCAATTGGCAGTTGCAGTCCTGTGGAAGTTCTGGATCCCTCGAGTGGTGGTGGTGTTCTAAGTCCCCAGGCCCAAAGATTATATATGCTCAGGTTCAGGTGGGAATGCTCATTACCTCCCCCAAAGGCAGAGAGTTTCACAATGGAATGGTGTAATTCTTGTGAGTCATGGGATGTTTTGGGACTCCTTGCTGGTCTGAGTCGTTGCAGCTGCCTGTCCTGCTGGTGCCATCGACTGCCTTATGGCCCATTAGCAGAGATGACCCCTCAGGATGGGTGTGACTGTGCTGATGCTTCCCCAGAGGGAGTTATCACAGCTGAGTCATTTGTGAAGAAAAAGAAACACTACCCTGCCTCACAGGGTTTGCCTCTTTTTCCTTATCTCATCTAACACCGAGCTTGTAGCCTGAGGTGTTGGGCATGCCCTGGCCAACTCCTGCAAATGATCCATCATTAAGAGTTCATCAGAAATCACGTGGATGTGAGTAAAATACAGTTTGGTTACACCCACACCAAGCTAAGCTGGCACTCTACTCCTATAACCAGGAAAGCAACCTTATATATTAGTAAGTTATTTGAGTACAGAAGTTCCACTAACAACTTCCCAGTGAAATAAAAAATAAAAAGCAAAAGAGCAATAAAANTCACGTGGATGTGAGTAAAATACAGTTTGGTTACACCCACACCAAGCTAAGCTGGCACTCTACTCCTATAACCAGGAAAGCAACCTTATATATTAGTAAGTTATTTGAGTACAGAAGTTCCACTAACAACTTCCCAGTGAAATAAAAAATAAAAAGCAAAAGAGCAATAAAACACTGATTTTTCTGTATTTGAATGCATTGCAGATAGATGTCTTCTTTTGACTGAGATAATAATTACTTGTATTATTTTGAAAGTCTAATTTTCTAAGTCTTATTTGTGATAATAACTTCTCTGTCTTTTCAAAATTATGTCTTGATTTTTAAATATTTGATTGCAAGGTCAATTTTCTTCTGAGACATTCATTTTATGCAGACATGTGAATACTCAATAGTGTAGTTAAAATCTTAGAGGGTAGTGAAAGGATTTTCCAGTGTGCAGTCAGTCCATATCACCCAGCTTCTTGTTGGGAGTCAGATGCAGAAGGTTCACTTAAACTAAATATAGATGTTTAGGAAATTTCCTGCCCCAAATTTCTGTAGTCATGTTGGTGTCTCTCCAGAGTAACAGACAATTTCCAAAGTGTGAGAGAGATTAGTACCTTCCAGTTTAAATATCATGTTCTCAGTCATATCAAGAGAAATAATGATTAAGAGTTTCAGGTTTTACACTATTGTTAGTTTTTATTGTGAAAATTGTATGTTGACATTGCAATTCAGAAGCTACTCCTTATTAAGTGCAAAGTAATAGAATTATTGTTCTTGTGTGATTTTCATGTCTGCATTGTAATACTGGTTAATAAAAAAAAAAATACCCTTCTCAGTATTGAATATCATAGTGTACTTAGTTTGTGTGTATCTGGTCCTGCCATGAACTCCCTCTGCAAAGTGCTCACTAGTCCATCATTCTTCCCTCTGTCCATAATTTTTTCTTCTTCCACTTTCTAAAAAGTCACTTAAATTTTTTAGGCTTTAGTCTTGTAGACAGAAGGAATGTGTTATAAGTGACTGGTCCTTTAGTGTTCCTTAGGCACAGTAAGACTAGAGGTTGGAAGAATTAAAGCTGGACCATTTCACTCTGAGAGGAGAACATCCCAGAGCAGCCAGGTATGTAATATAAAATTGGTTAGTTTGGGAGAAATAATGGTTAAATAATGAAAGCAAATAAAAAGATTGGTTTTATGATGACAAGGATTTTTCACATACCTAATCTAAGATGAAGAAATTTTGCAGCTTTTTGGTAGCCATTTTGTATGTTCACTTTAGTATATTGTATCTGTTATGGACAGGATCCAGACAAAAATGTAATCCAGAAATTACTTTGCTCCAGGTTCCAGGCTGGAAAGCATAGAGAACTGCAATTCTCATCAATACCAAAGGAAGTTAGAAGCAAATTTAAACCTCTTTGTTACTTTCAGAATGCTTGGCATGCAGTGAATTTTTTCTCTCCTTGTATGTTGTTACTGTAATCTTGGTCACCAGAAGGAAGAAATCAGTGCCCTTTCCATCAGACTTCTCTTAATTTTTTTATTGTTGGTCTCATGGTGTAGTGTTACAACCTCACATCAATTTCTGCATTTGAAAGCTTCTTTCATGTGGTAACAACTCACACTGTGATTCTCTCCAGTAGGAGCTACAGTTCTGAGAGCTCACAAGTTACCTTAGGACTTTCTCTGGTTTGTGAACTGAGAATGAAGATTATTAAGTAATAAAGATAAATAGTTTTAAGACAAGTAATAATTAAACAGTTTCAAGCAGATTAAGAGCAGATTAAGGCTGGATAAGACTGAAATGCTAGGCTCTCTTCAAAATGAGTACTGCCATACAAGATGAAAACATGCAGACTCTGGCTGGTCTTATTCTAAGATGAAGCTCACAATGTTTTGAAGAGTGGGTAACAGTCAGTGAATTCGTCTCACTGGGAACCATGTTGTTCCTGTACTTGCCCTGCAGATATAGTGAAAATCTTTCTGGAAATTGTGCAGGTGAATCTGAGTGGAGAGCCTAATCTCAGTTGTAGCTGATGCAGTAGGTGAACATTCGAGACCACACTTGAGCATCTGTCTTTTGTGTTACGTTCCTACTGTGATATTTGTGGTTTACTTGCATTAGAAGATCTCTATAAGGTGATAGAAGGTGCAAATACCAGGGCCTAGTTGGGCTATCAGAAAAAAACACTTCAAAACTTGGCATGGGGTTTTAGACATGCAATCTCTGTTGGTTTCATGATGTTTCAAACAAAGAGCCCTCTAGAGTGACCAAAAAGTATGTGGAGCTTTTCTGTCTCAACTTTAACTGGGCACAAGAAAAATAAAATACTGCCGAAAATACCCTAAATACAGTGAGTTACAGTTTTACTTTTATTAACTGTGTGAGTGGAGCTGCTCTCTAATCCCAGTCTAATACTCTGTGTAGGTCAGTGAAGGAAGTGGCAGTCTCTCATCATTCAGTTTCCCAATTTCTGGGTCCAGTGCACCTGAGGTCTTTGAAAGTGGCCTAAAGAAGAATACCAGTAAGTTGGAGGGGTTTTTGATGCTTTCAGTATTTTATACATCTGAATTGGTAGCTGAGATCTTTAACTTTCCTAAAATGTTATAATTATGTGATGTAGGTCTGAAAGTGATTTCTTAGTCAGTAAAATGCTGCAGGGGTGGTTACTGCTCAGTACATCATATATATCTTGTAATAGCTTTTTATAAAAGAAACTAGCAGGTTGTTATGTCAGCAGCTTAGATATTGAGAATCTAAGTTGAGCCATAATTTTCTTTTTAATCTAAATACATCTTTAGTCAAGCTGTCTCATTCGCAGAAATCCAGATACATGTGGAATAGCTGTCTCAGGCTTAAATTTAGAACAGTTACTTCTGATCAAAGTATTGCTAGCATATAATAGGTTTTTTTCTATTCTATTTGAGCATGCTTAGCAGTCTTACTCCAAAAGGTACTTAAATAGAGAGAATGATTGATAATTTCACCTATTCTACGAGTATTTAAATCCAATTAATGTAATAACAACCACTATCAAAATTAGCTTAAAATGTATATAACAAACAAGCAAAAAGTTAAAATCATCATAGTGATTTGGATAATTTTATTTGAAAAGTTTTCTGGAAATGCTAGTTTAACTTTTTTAAAAATTTATTTTAATTCATTTGACAGCAGCTTCTGAACAGGGACTAAGAACAGTTGATATAAAAAAGGTAAGTTGTAGCATGCAGTGGTATATATCAGGAGCAGGTTTTGCAGATGTTGTCAATAGGTGTCTTTACAGGAAGAAGTCTAGGCCTATTCATTGTTTTGGGAGAGGAATTGATAATGGCAGTAGAAAATTACTTTGTCTATCTTTTCAGGTCAGGACTATATGATCTCCACTGACTATATTTTTATGTAAAATGAGTGTGACTTACGGTGTCATGTTTTGTGAACTGTGTTGAAAGTGAAGGAAGGATTAGTAAGAGATAATGGGACCTAATTTTATTGTTACCAGGTTGAGTTTAATCCAGACTCTGTTTTGGTGAAGTCAGGGGAATTGTACCAAAGTTGAAAGGCTGTTTTTCGGTATTTGACATTTTTCTTTACACATATTTTTAATGAAAAGGCTCTTGCATGACAGTTTCCAGGTTTTCAACTATGAAATTCAGTCACCTTCATTATGCGTGTGAGCTTAGTCACAGATGGCTTCTTCTTTTTCAAAATATTTATATTTATTTGACTTTGCCTAGCATCTGGTTCACTTGATTACATGAACTGTATTTAGCCATTCTCTTTTTACAGTAGAATCTGCAACTACCAGTTTACAATAGCAGTTTTTACAGTGAGATAGTTGGGTGTGGTACAGTAGTAAACAGCTGATTTTGTTCTTCAACACTTGGGCACTAGGAGGAGCATAAAAATTAATTCTAGTCTTAGAAGATTCTTAATAGGAGATTTATATAGACAATACTAAGGACAACTACCCCATCTCCTCAGTTTTCCTTGTTCAGACCTCTGCTGCCCTTAATGGTCTGATGCTGAATTCTGTACAGATTTTCACCTGCCGCTGAGAAGAAACCTCTGTTGTGGTCTCTGTTTTCTTGAAGTGATGCAAAGTGTAGTACCCTAAAAAATGACTTGAGACAGGAATTCTGATTGTCATAAAATAGGGGGCTTAGCAATTTTTTGAGGTAAGCCTACAATTCTCTGTGTGTGTTTTTCTTTTCAGAAAAAAGCTAATCCTTCTTTTCACTACTATAACAGAGCCCTGCAGATTCACTAGGAGTGAGCATTGCTGGAGGTGTAGGAAGTCCTCTTGGAGATGTTCCTATATTTATTGCCATGATGCACCCAAATGGAGTTGCAGCTCAGACTCAAAAATTAAGAGTAAGTTAATTGTTAAAAAGATTGCATGGGAAATACACAGTAATTACCCTATAGGCAGGCAGTATATTAGCAGTTCAGTGATACAGTCGTAAGTGCTTCTAGCTGTGTCAAGAATTCTTGCTATTTGGATTGATGAAACAGTAACTCAGATTGATAGCATGGGAAAGTGTAATTGCTGACATGGGCTACCTTAAGAAAGGAAGTCCTAAAAGCAATCTTGGACCTTAGAGTTAATCAGCTTGTAAAAACTGAAAGCATAGAAAGTGGTTCAGAAGGATGAGTTCTGTAAATGAGTGCCACTGCTGAGTGTGGTGGTTGTGCCTGCAAATGTAGGTGAGCAGTATGTTTTATCTCTCATGTTTCCTACCCTTATTTGTCTTAGGAGAAATATACTACTTTTTAGGTTCTGAATTAGATTGGGAGATTTTATCTGATACTGTACTTAAATGCATACTGTATCCAGTCTGCATCAAAGGTGGTTGGATTTGACTCGGGTTTCTTGGGAAACAGACAGTGTTATTTCAAGATTAATTCAAACAGAATTTCTCATGATAGTTTGCTATCTCTCTGTATCTTCAGGTGACATGCAAAATAGATCTCTGCTTTTTTAACATGTGTATTTGTAGAGTTTTAGGATCGATTCTCTAAAGCATCATTACTTTTTACATTGAATGCACTAAACCAGTGTAATTTGCTAATTCTGATGTTGAATTGTCTACCTTTGTACTGGGTCATATTCCATTTCAAAGATTATTTACTTTCAAGGGAAATTTACTGTGAATTTACAGTTGGTAATTTCTTTCTCCCTACCCTACTATCACTGATAAAATCTGGCTAAATGGAAATACACAGATCTGCTGTTGTTGAAAGTGACAAATAAATCTATGTAACTAAGTTAGATTTTCTACATTTTCTTCTGTAGGTTGGGGACAGGATTGTTAGCATCTGTGGAACATCTACCGAAGGCATGACTCATTCCCAAGCTGTTAATATCTTAAAAAATGCTTCACGCAATATTGAGTTGCAGGTAAAAAATCCTCAGTGACATTTTGAATATTTTCTGAATACTGTTTTGCCAGCTGCTGCAATGGATTATTTTAGTGTCAGCATTCTCATTTTACTGGTTTACGAATTCTGTTCCTAGGTTGTAGCTGGAGGAGAAGTGAGTGTCATAACTGGTCAGCAGCAGGATCCGCCTACGTCCACTCTTTCATTTACAGGACTAACTTCAACAGGCATTTTTCAGGATGATTTAGGGTCAGTAACTATAGAATATACCACGTTTGTAGCCTGTTACTTGAGATGGAATTCAACATGAAAACCTTACAAATTCTAGCAAATAATGGATGACTTGTTTGGCATAATCATTATTAACATATTTGGTATACATGGGACCGGTGGGCCATAGGTTATCTTCTGCATTTTTTGTGATGCAATTTGCTGTGCTGCAAATTTTTTTTCACTCTCTGTGGAGTTATGATGTGATTTGATTTCTTCTACAGCCTCCACTGAGATTGGGTAGCTGTTATGATCAGGTTCTTAAGAT
>WBMZ01014677.1:0-191070 GCA_013400975.1 Atrichornis clamosus
CTGGCCAGGCTCAAACCCTAACAGTCCTTCTGCCCACCCTCTTCTGGCTACCTTTTATATTTCTAACAGCACACATATACAAGAATTTAATTATGAAAGATTCACCCTTTGTGAATATTTCTGCAGTCAATGGGTACAAAAGCTGCCAGTGTCAAGCAAAAAAACCACACAAATACACTGATTGTGGCATCCCGTTCCTCAAGAAACAAGAATAAAAATGGCGAAAAGATTTCCGTCAATATAAATTAGAAGATATACAGTAGAGAATATTTAATGGTGAAGAAATACAAGTCAGGTAGAATCCATGCTAGCAAGGTTAAAGACAGTAAAAAGTTATTCAGTCAGCTAATTGGAAACAAAAGAAAATACAGAGGTGATCTAGGCCTACTAAAAGATGTTTACTGGGATTATTTTAAAGAGATGTAAGAGGTAGACCCTTTAATACATGCTTTTGTTCTTTTTTTTAGTAAAGAACAGAATGACAAGAGGAGGGACAAGCATTTTCTAAACCACTAGTAAGAGATCTACCAATTTATGAATCACATGCAATCTTTAGGCCTGGACAACTTGCAACCACACAAAAGCGTTGGATATTGAGGTCCATGAATGCAAATAAGTTAATTTTTAATAAATCTCTGGAACTCCATGAGACGGAAAAGTTTTAAAGCCTATAAAAGGTTCAGAAAATGCACATGCAATGGTTCAAGGACCATTTATCTAGCTTTAGTCCTGAAGTAAATAGAGGAAAGATGGCTTAAAAACAGATGCTTGAGAACCAGGAAAAGCGGCATAATTAATGTCAGTCAATAAAATTTCTTAAGACATTAGGACCTGTTAAACAAACTCTATTTCATAGCTTCAAGAGGTTAAATGTTGAGTTTATACCAGCTGCAAGAAGATAATATACTTGGAGATCTACAAGGCATTCACAAAACCTTCTTATTGAAAAAAAATTGAATGGCAGTACATTTTAATGGACTGAAATTAAATAGATTGAAAACTAGTTAATTAACATAGTTTTCAATGGAAAATCATAGGTGAATAAGAGTATTTATAGCAGGACTCCCTTGGGATTGATGTATGGCCTGATGTTAGTCCACATTTTCATCAGTGATCTAGAAGTACATATAAAATCACTGCTGCAGTGGATATATTTGCAGATGACACAAAGAGAGGGAGGAGGGTAAATAATAAAAAGGCAGGCAGCTGTACAGGGCCATCTGGACTACTGGGTAAGCTGGGATCAGCAAAACAAAATACATTAAACTATAGGCACAAGCAAAATTATAGCAAGAAATACAAGTCATGACACCAATCTGTAAACTGCATTCTAGAAAACAAAATGTTTGGATAAAAGTTAATATGATCCTGGAATGTTTAAGCAAGATGCCTAGTTACAGATGTAAAAAGTGATCTTACTTAGACATTCAGATATTAATATCCTAGGATATGTGTGGCATTACTAACATCTAGTTACATTTTAAAACTAACAACCTTCTAAAACCATTTGGCTATTTCATGTATTATAACCAGGTAAATTTGTGTCCCTGGCATATTTCACAAATATTAGCATATTGCATCAGAGTAAAAAGAGAAGTTTTCAAAGAAAATGCTACTACAAGACGATTTCAGTTTTTTATAGGGAATTGCAACTTTAAAACTGTTATATAAAGTATATTTTTAATTAATCAGGTAGTCAATTGATTAATAAGAATAAAATATATGCAAACGAAACCTCAAATAGATAAAAATATCTAGAAGTGCTAATTAAGAAGTGGTTATTAAGAAATTTGTATCACTGTCTTTTCCAAAATAATTATCTACAATGACTGTGCTAATGTTTTCAGGGTGTACAGTATCTACATGCCTACAACACTTAACAATAAAAATAGCTACCTCATATGAAAAACAAGCTATAGGGATGGAACATACCCTGAAGCTGTAACTCAGGGTAGATGTGATGCGTATGAAAACGGTCCCAACACAGCATGAACAACTCTGAAGTTAAGCAATGTACAAGTGTATCTGAGATGAAGATTTAGTGAAAATCAGTTCTTTCACAGCTGGACACATACATGGTTTTTTCCTCACTGACTGTAGTCTTTTATCCATCAGCCCACCTTTGAAGTGGAAAAAATACGAGCACTTGTGAGTGCCCTGGTAACAGATAAAGAGAAAGAAACATCAATTTAGTCAAGATAACACGGCTCAAAAGAAAAATAATCTATCCCAGCAAGCTGGCTAGTAGTTTGGTCTTACCTAATCAAACTGAGGAGAATTACTGAACTGAATGAAAAGAAAGCTGAAAGAAATTAAAATATCATTGATAATTCACAGAAAGTAAAGGTAATATGAATCAACTGTGTTATATCTGCTGCAAATAAATAATATGGAGTTTAGGATTGACACCTATGCCCTTTGCATCAGAACAAGACAGAGGCTTCAGTAGGCAGTTCAGAGAGCTCAAACTGTCTCAGGATAAAAAATCTCCAAGCCTTCAAATATTTTTGAGATAAACAAGAAGAATCTTCAGCCAAAACTTCCAAATCAAACATGAGCTCTTGATCTACCAAAGGCAACAAAAAAAAAAAGGAAAAAAGAAAAAAAAGGAAGCTTCTTTCAAGCATGCGGAACAGTAACACAATAACACATAGCAGCAATTCTCAACAGATGGGTATAATATATTCTCCCCCTGCAATAGAATAGCTCTTCCAAAACAACATTTTAAGGAACTTCTACATGCTCCCTAAAGATATAAGCAGAGAGGGAATCTAAGTGTACAGAATGCAATGCTGCTTTAACACAGAGACAATCAAATTATTCATGAGCAGCATTTGCCCTTGAAAGACAGTGTTAGTCAGGCACTATTGCCATCACTGTGACTTCTCTTCCAACATTTCTGCCTTCCCCATTTGACTGAATAGGTCAAGAAGACCCAGCATTACTCCTGCTATAGTAAAGCCACTCAGACAATAAACCTCCTAGCAAAGCAAAGGGCAGGAGGGCAGCTAAATCCCCAATAGGATTCTCTCACTCTTTCCCCATTAATCCAAACTGAAGAAGTCTGCTCAAAGGAATGCTGATACTCATGAATAATAAATTCAGTCACATCATCAACATGAGCAAGGAATTTCCCTGAAGGACAGCTGAAAAAGAAAGAGACGATAATAATCTAGACAAGGAACAATCCCTCCAATTCCCTAGGGCAATTGAAAAGGAGTTCTCAAAACCCATTCACCTTATAGAGGTTAAATAAATTATTACATAGAAACCAGATTTAGGAGGTAAACTTGCTCCAAGATTCAAACCACAAAGATTAAGAGAATACTTCCCACTACCTTATGGAATAAAAAACTTTCTTCTAATTAAGACAATTTAACACAACACAAACATTCTACAAAAGTAGAGAAGATTGCCAAAACAGACATGTTGGAAATACATATAAGGCTTACCCAAGATTATGCTGCTGAACTAGAGGTATTTTGTTTGCTGAAGACTTCAAAAGAACTTAATACCAGGAGTAAAGGCAGGGACTCTGCCAGTATCGTTCACTAAGAAAGAACCACTCAATAGGAGCTGAAGGGAAAAGTTTTTTCTTTCAGATGCTCTTTTGAAATACCAGGTGAATTTTAGATTCAGGTAGGACCACCATACTTACAAGATTTGTAAAGATCAAAGGCAAAATTACAACACCAGACCCCTGGATCAAAGTAATTTAAGGGGGATGTTAACTCCGAAAGTTCAAGATCGTGCACATCTAATGCCAAGACACTAGAAAATAGTAAAGAATATGAAAAACTCTGAGTGGATATAGAGGACCTATGTAGATAGGAAAATCTCCTTGACTGTCAAATGCAGATCTATCAAAAGTAAACCAAGCTGCCTCCCGTGCTTTTCCTCTAAATTAGAGTTTATGAATCCCAAAAGATGTAAGTACAGTCACCTGGATGACATCTAGAGATGATATACAATCACCTGCTTCTTATACTTCTTTTCCAGTTCAAAAATAAGCCCATGTTAACACGTCTATCTAAACAATTTCTACAGAGGGGTCTGGACAGGCTGGATTGATGAGTGGAGGCCAATTTTATGAGGTTTGACAAGCACAAGTTCTGGGTCCTGCCCTCGGGCCATAATAACCCCAGGGAGCACTACAGGCTGGGGAAGAGTGGCTGGAAAGAGGTCCAGAGGAAAAGGACCTGGAAGTGCTGGTCAGCAGCCAGCTGAACGTGACCCAGTGCGTGCCCAGGTGGCCAAGAAGGCCAGTGGCATCCTGGCTTGGATCAGAATAGTGTGGCCACCAGGACCAGGGCAGTGATTGTCCCTCTGTACCTCTAGTCCTGTGTTCAGTTCTGGGCCCTTCAGTTCAGGGAGGATGTTGAGGTGCTGGAGCGAGCCCAGAGAAGAGCAACAAAGCTGATGAAGGGTCTGGAGCACAAGTCTCATGAGGAGGGGCTGACGGAGCTGGGGTTGTTTAGCCTGGACAGAAGGAGGCTCAGGGGTGACCTTATCACTCTCTACAACTGCCTGAGAGAAGATTGCAGCCAGGTGGGGGTCAGTCTCTTCTCCCAGGTAACAAGTGATAGAATAAGAGGACAGGGCCTCAAGTTATGCCAGGTGAGATTTAGACTGGATATTAGGAAACATTTCTTCACTCATAGAGTTGTCAAATATTGGAACAGGCTGCCCAGGGAAGTGGTGGAATCACCATCCCTGGAAGTGTTAAAGAAATGTGTCAGTGTGGTCCTTGGGGATATGGTTTAGTAGTGGACATGGCAGTGTTAGTTTAACGGTTGAACTTGCTGACCTTGGAGGTCTTTTCCAACCTTAATGATTCCATGATTTATGATTATGAAGTCTCATAAGAAGCATGTCACATACTTAAAAATCCCATGAGATTCAGCATGATAATTTCTGGGAACAATTTTTTCAGATTCTACTGTCACAACAATAAATCCTGTACTTTCATCAAGATCTAGGACTGCCTTATGTGTATGCAAATTATTAAAAAAAACTTACTTAAAATTACATTTCCTTCTTAACAAGTTTTGTTCTCTAATGGAAGAAAAAACTCCAAGCAAACAACCTATGAATCAGTAAAAATGTTTTCAAAGTAGACATCAGTCGAATGCAAGTATTTATTAGAAGACTGGTGAAATGACAGATTTCCCCATAAATGGGAAGAACTGCTTACTTTGCCAGTGTAGGAACTAAAACTCCAAAGGATACACTACAGCAGAAAAAATAATGTATAGAAAATTTTAGCAAAAAACATCAATTTAACCTTAGCAGGCAACAAATAGAGCCTGCACTAGCACTAAAATAAGTAGACTGTTTTACATGTGGGTCAAAATCTGTACACAGCAGTCACTCATCTCAGTAGACAGAAGTTGCTGGACAGACAGTAGATATGGTTGATCTAACATATAAACAAGAATAGGATTGAAGAAATAATCAAAATATCTTTCATTGCAGTTTGTCAGAAGGGCGTCACATTTGCAAAGAAGAAAATAAAATCTCAGCAATGGCCTTACCATTTCTTCAAGAAGGGCATAATAATCACTACAGAATAGATCCAAATGTCAATAAGTAGATAAAACAATACACTGAGAAATGAAATTTGGGTTCACCCTTACCTGCAGATGAGTGTGTCATACTCGCTTACAACCAAACCACAATTCAGGGAAATTTCCCTTCCTCACTCCATGAACAATCCAACTTATTTCAGAAACACAAGGTTAGAATAGATGACTTCATGGCCCTTCCTGCCCTCATAATCTCTCATTCCTTATTCTGTATGTTTTTGTTCTACATGTAAATACCCAGTCCCTTTTCAAGCTTCACTGTGGTTTTCAGGCACACCTCCTAGGTACTGAGGATTTACGCTCTCCGCATCTCTAGCCATTGAAGCATGAATTCCCCAACCACAGGAATCCTTTTTCATATCCAGTTCATATCCATTGTCTTTGGAGAAATATTGCAAGCCACTTGAGTTACTTACCTCCTTGCTGTGAGGCTACATCTTAGCTTTTTTTCCTTCTAAAAATATTCAAGATCCTAGAAATTAAGCCAGTGAACTCAAACAAATATGAAAATAATGTTTGTATTAATAAATTTATCTGTGCAGCTCTTAGCTGAGCAGATATATCATACCCATTATTCCCAGAGCCATTTAATATTAATGGATATTAAATGGATTATTTTTTAAAAGCCACTGAGATATTACCTCAGTTATTTAAACGAATGAAGGAGATGGTGGCCTCCACTCCAAATATCAACATTAGAATTTTGTATCATTAGGGTTTATAAAAGAACACCAATTCTGATTGAGAAACCTATTTTATTGGTGCTCATTGTATATAATATAATGTACGACCGTAAATGTCACCTGAAAGGATATAAAATTCAATTTTTGCACCATCTGGAATGTACTCCTGATTATGTTGCTCAGCAATGTGATTGTATCACCTAAACAAACTAATCAACATCAGAATGACACATTTTGCAGTTTCAGTGGCATTTATCTGTGTCCCATTTATACCACTTAATCTTTTTTCCAGGATGACCTTATGCTCAAATAGTGCCACGAAACTAGCACATGTTAACTCTCCTTCCAAGAGTAAGCATACATTTCATTAGACCTTAACACAGTAGAGAAAAACAGACTGACAACAAATTAGTTTTGAAACATGAAATCTGGAACATCAAAGTCTCTTCAGCTAAAGCAGATTCACACATTTCTGCTCTTCAATTTCCTCTTTTTTCTTTTCTTTTCTTTTTTTTCAAAAGAGCACATATTAAGTCATCTTTTTTAAGTCACCTTTTTTGTCTGAGAAATTTAAATTGCAAATAAAAAGAAAATGCTATTTTCCAGAGCTTCATCTTAATGAATTCACAGTTCACAGTTAATTCTTCTCTAACTTTTCATGGAAACAGTCATTGTATTCTATACAGAAACTACCACACACAGTTTCTGCTCCTGCACGTCCTAATGTCAGCCTAGCACAACATCAAAAAATACTGTTTGCAAATACCACTGAAAGGCACCCCAACAACGTTAATCTATGACTAATGGTACCTAACACCAGCCAAGGCCACAGCTATTATTTTGAAGTGCTGAAATGTTGTTCCTGTTCAATAATACACTGCATAACTTCACAGTAAATTGGTTTCCAGGTTTATTGCCAAAGCAATTAAGAATTCAAAGGGTTGCTGTTTGAGCAGGACATTATGGTAAAGTATTAAATACAATTGAACCTGGAGATTATTTCTTTTTATGATGAGAGAGCAGCAGGATGGGAGGAGCAGCTTGCATAAGGAAGGTCATATTGGAAGTTTGTATTTTAGCAAACACATTTCAGTGGAACCTCTATTGTAGGAAAGGGCACAAGAAAAACTAAAAGGAGGAAACTGGTTCTAAAAACTTTTTTTAAAAAACAAAAACTGTTACTTCTGAGAGCTGGTTCAAAGAAATAGTGAAGGCCAAAGGACTTAAATGGATAATATGATGCAAACATTAAAACTTATGCTTGGTCTGTTCTTCTTTGTTTTTATATTAGTTTAACTCTATTTATTTAAGTACTATTTAATTAGTATTCCTTCTTTTTCCATGTCAGAAAAGCTTCTGGAACATTACTTTCAAAACAACAGAATTTTAAACTCTTTGGGAATAATGAGGTAGAGGAAGGAAGAGGAGGTGTGAGGGGCCAAACCTCAAAAAACAAACACAACCTTTTCATGAGATTTAATTTCTGCAAGTTGAATTTTACTAGTGCACATGCTAGGAAGAGATTATATTTAACTACTGCTATAAAATTAGTAATTTGTAATGTCTAGAAATTGCAGAATGCCTACAGCTACATCCAGTGCTTCATCGTGATCTGTTATTGTGCACATCCCTGCTGGTAGCAGCTGATGGCATCAGCTGAAGCAGACAAACATACAGTAGTGTGGAGAATGAGAAGCTTAGGAGTATGGAGTCTTCCAAGAGAGATGGTGACCAAAAGGGAGAGATGATGAATAAGAGGCGTGTGGGAAGAAATTCTCAGCTGAGCTGTACATTAATGTATTCACCATGTACAGCAGTGAAGAAATGCACTATTATCACTCTCACTTTGTTCTCAGTGAAGGCAAGGATTTGTGTTCAACTGAAAATCCATCAACAGAACAGAAGGCACACAAGTTTTGTCTGTACCAGAGGTCTAATCTCTGCCAGGAGTGAGCAGCAATGACAGCGTTGCCTCCCACTTGTTGTCACAGAGATGAACACCAAAACCCCGCCTGTGCACCCCCAAAACCTGCTGTCAGCCTCCAGGAGACTTCACTAGGGTCCCCTATTTTCTGTGTCCCTATACACCTGCTGGGGAGAAAAGCCAGAGACACCTCAAACTCCCCAGCTGGAATGACAGTCCTGATGAAATGGTTAAGGCTCTTAATTAGCAGGAGTTTTTGGGTCCTCAACTTGTACTCACTTTTTAAATTTAAACACTCCTATCCTAAACCATCCTCTTTTGGGTTTTATCTTGACAGAGGTTTGTTTCTATAGATAAAAGAAGTGGGGTAGAAGAGTTATGCAGCAGCAAGGCTTTCTAAGAGCTTTAGATCCTCTTCAGTGCCCTTATAATTAAAAAGCTTCTCCTGACCGCCAATCAAATCTTCTTTGCCACATGCACAGCAAATTACTTATTGCTCTTTTTCCTAGTGGATATGAAAAAAAGCTGATCACTTCCCTCCACATAGAAGTCACCTACATGTGAGTAGGTGTATGATGACCTACCTTCAGTCTTCTGCTTAGATTAAGGGAGTCCTTTATCCTCTATCTAATGATTTTCCATATAGGTTGTATCGATACTGCCAACTTTGTCTCCAGGCTTTTAGGAGCGGGCAATTCCATGGAGATAATTATGATGCTAATTACACCAAAATAATTGTCTCTGTTTTCTCACTTACATCAGCACAAGTTAGAATGAGAATCACTTTTTCTTTCATACTGTTAATCTGAATTCAACCAATGCTTATGCTCTCATTTCACATTTAAAAAAAAAGACACAAGCCCGAGCACACACCATAACATCTCTATTAATACAAATTAGCATTGGTTCTGAGCTTAACTTACTCCATTTGAGATGATTAGATATAATTGCACAACAATTAAGGATTGACTGACATGCACCAGATGGAATAAATTGGATTTCACAAGTAGCCAGTATAAAGTCCACATAATTAATCCTCATTCTAATATACAACATTTCGTTTGGAAAAGAGTACTAGGTTTCCATTCTCTCAGAATTTTCATAAGTAAATTATTAGTCCATTTTGTCCTCAGATGGAAGAAAATATTAATTTTATCAGATAATTCTAGCCTTTAAATACAGATCAATATAATAATTTAGCCTATAGTTCTTTCTCCAGCTTAATTAAGTTGGATGGGAGCCCTACAGACTTTGTACTTCCATTGACAAAATTAAATATTACTAGAAAAAATGACAAGAAAAAAAAATTGTTTTATTAAATGACATAAGCAGAATTTGCTTTGTCTTCAGGGGAGAGGATAATGAAGTTTGTGTCATAGGCATATTTGAGAGCTCACACTCACCTACATCAATAGGTAAAACTAAGGACCATATAATAAACATAAGTTGTTTTACAAGTAGCTTCCTACTGAATATACAAGTGTGTGTTATGCAAATCCTTGGCCAAAAAAAAAAAAATCAGTTTACATAGAGCTCAATTTTGAGAGTTAAAGTAATCCAGAATGAGGCAATGTTCATGCCAAAGAAGCACATCACAGAAAAGCCACGCAGAACAAGCAGAAATATCCTAGAGAAAGAAAAGAGTTCATCAGTGTTGCCCAGCTGCTTAGGTAAGGCATGTGAAATGATAGGAAGGGTGTACACAGTACTGCAGTGCTGCTATACATTTACTGAATAAAGGTTTTAATGCATGGAAAGAAATGCCAGTAACTCACAATAACACAAACAGGAGAAAAATGATCTATCAAAAAGTATCAGCTGGAATAGCAAATGATAAATACAAACGAACACAGCTATTTTCACACTGGATCTGAAGCACTGGAGGGATATAAACAACAGAATTATTAACTGTACACTCTAAATGGATGAAGTCTCCTTTGTACAGGAGCACATTCACCTTAAGCACATTAGAAATTATGCGGTCCATATTTAAGCACATACAAAACTGCAGAAAACCAGTTTGTGTTTATGTCTATATGCTTTAAATTGTCTATACTCTGGAATCTGACATTTAGAACGTATTGTCATTTCAAGACATAGAATGAGATCAAAACAACTAATGAGCTCATGTATGGATGTAACAATCTGTCATCCTGCAGTGGAGGATTAAAACCTCATTTATAATAACAGCTTTGTTTCTCTCATATGGAATGGTTAACACTAAAAATTATGTTTTCAATTTCAAAGAAGTAGCAAGTAAAAAAGAACAGGCAAATTTCATTTTTTTAATATGGGCAGTTTTATCACAGAAAAAAAACCCCATAAAAATATGTATATGGGTATATTTCTTTTATTTCTGATCAAATGCAATTTCTTTAGCCCTGAAAAAAGCATTAAAATTTTATTTGCACATCTGTGGTGTAAACGGAAAGAGAGCTTACCCTATATGTTGTTTATAAGGCAGTTAAAGAGGAAACCTTTGCTCATTAGATTTCCACTGACAACAGCCGGCTGTGGGAGAGCCGTGTTTATTTCCCTTGCACACCAGAGATGACTTGAACCCATATCATTCTTTTCTCAGGAGATTGCCTTAATCACCATACTGTAGCTATTGGCAGTCGCTTCCACATAACGGTCTTCTGTGAGGCTTCTCTCTTTAGATAATAATGTAATATGATAGTAATTGGAGCAGGGACTGAGACCCAAGTGAATTCCTTCATGACAAGCCTACAGCCGCATATTCAGTCTTTCAGTTCCCACTTTATCCACCTCCACCAGCTTCCCCCTCTCAGGTTGACCAGTTTGGCGCTCCAGATTATTAAAACCAAAGTTTGGTGGGAATTTTGGTATGTAGATATGCATTAAAAGGCCTTTTTTCCCCCCAAATTACTTGAAAACAAGAAATGTGTTTTCAACTAAAAGTATGCTTTCCAAGTCACTCTGATGAAGAAATGTCATTTTTTTCTGAAAGAATGGGAAGGACCAAGTCACACACATCGTGTTTGACACTGGGAGTGTTGGTGGCAGGAGGTTTCATTGTTCCTTATTGAGAAAAGTTTAAAGGTCCTGGTGTACTAAATCCATAAATTTTAAACTAAATACTGAATCATTCCTTAAAATAAAAAAATCAGTTTATGAAGAAAATTGAAGGGAAAATGTTTCAAACTTTCACAGTAAAGAACAGGCCTAAATTACCTATGCCCTTCTTAATCTCATTCAGATTTTTCATTACCTGCAGTGGAACTTCTTGGCAGAATTCAAACAGTGAATATTCAAAGGAGATCTTCCTCCTGCTGCAGGAATAAGATCTGAGCAAAATTTCAGAGGTGGTGGGTTTCTATTATGACATTTGAAAAGTCTGTCTGCATTGTATACACATTCCATGCAAAGATATTGAATTACAATTACCATCTGTTATTGTACCAAGTTATATTTTCTGAAGCATTCATGATTGAAGACCTAATAAACTCTCGGGACTCCAACCAATAGCTAGCTAATTCTGGTCAGGGCAAATACCAACATAATAGTGCTTAAAAACAAACAAACCAACAGAAATCAGTCATCTGCCAGACAGCATTACAATTTTCCCTGATAGTATGTCAACAGAAGTTTAAAGTTATAATCAATCTGTATTCATTTCACAAACAAAGCTTTATCTTTTTTTTTTATGGAGAAATAGAACAACAGGAAGAAAAAAAGTGACTATTGCCTGGCAAGATTTCAATGCTGAATAAACAGCCATCCTTGGAAAGCTTATTATCCAGCCACACTAATGTACTTTTATAACAGTATTTTTCTATTATGCCTGAAAACACGAGAACATATTAATGGAATAAATTATGAATTTTTTTAACTAGCGTCTTGAATAAAATGTGGGTCCCAATTAAGGTTGGTGTCACATAACAATCGAATTGTAAATACCCAGAATTTTATGCATATGGGGCAAAAAGACCTCAGTCTTTTAATGACCTCATCATCTCTTGCACAATTTTCAGAAAGACCATTAAATGGACCCAAAATTCCATGATTTACTGAAAAAAAAAAAATTGATTCTATCATTACTCACTTGGTCTCAGTATTCATACCTTTGACATAATCTGTACAAGAGTAGTTAACAGTAATGGAAAGAATTTTGTGACTATCACCTTGTTGAGAAACTACTTTTTAAATGTTGTAAATATACACCTCTGGACAAAAATTCCACAAAAATGTTGAGATCAACTGAAGTATATATTAATAAAAGGGAATTTTTTCAACTGCCAAGTAATAGTTTTGCTATTATTTCTCTGCACTGTGATTTGTCATATATGTTAAATAAGAAGGGCAAAAAGTGAAACACAGAAGTGAGACTGGAAGATGCAGGATTTCAATTCATACCTGTTGATTTATAAACCTCTTGCACTGAGGATATGATCAGAATCCTTTGCAATCAAAGGAAAATGACTCAAATTTTCACAAACTCAAGGGTCTGACTAAAAGCTGTGCTTCACTTCCTAGGCCCTTAGATAAATAGAATAGTTACATATAAAATATAATCGTCACTAAAAGCAGACATGACTCAACTAAATGAAAAAAATACAACCTGCATGTATCATGAGAATGAACAATTATTTGGACATTCATCACTTCTATGTGTTGCTCTTCTGTTCATCTAATAGATTTTTAAGTCAGAACACATCATTAGGATCATTTATTTTGATCCTCTATGAAGTGCACTGTGACTTCTCATGAGCTACATCATATTCGAAAGAAAAATAAACTGTTGCAGCTTTTCATTATGAAATTTTATCACCAAAGGAACCTATCACTAAAAGCTTAAATTTTAATGAAATTTCTACTGAGTAAATTAAATTTTATTTCTTATTAAATTGGTTTCACCAGTTTTCTGTTTGTTGTCAGCTTAAAGCAAGGAGCTTTAATGCTAGCAAGTACACAGCTCATAAATGTTCCACTCTGAACTGGGTGGAGTACAGAATTCACAGAACCACAGAATGGGCCGGGTTGAAAGGGTCCACAGTGGGTTGTCTGCTCCAACCTCCCAGCTCAAGCAGGGTCTATCCACAGCACACTGCACAGGATTGCATTCTCTAGAAGCATTGCTTGGATTAACAGTGACGTAGTTCATATGATTAAACCTACAACCAGTAACAGCGACACTTATTCTACTAAGAATGCCGGGATCAGCATGTGCCATGGGCATACTGTGCCTGGAAGAATTTAGTTATGATTGTGGTAAACAAAGATGGGTATCATCTATGTCCAACTGGAGGATAAAGAACAGCAGGAGTTGTATGGAACTCACTGCAGACACAATGCTAAACATAACTATGCTAACAGAAGTGCTGCCTTATACAAGTGCACGTCTTCTGATAATTCCAGCAAACATTCCATTGAATAAGGAATTGGTGACCTAGAGCACTGAGCACCATGTAAAGGAAAGTTTTATTCAGATGTGACAGAAGTCATCCTTTGCAATTTGTTCTTTTTTTTATAAAGAATCAACATTCTCACTGTGAGACCATTTTGCTCAACAAGTTATTACATTAACCTTCTTAGTAATTTTCTTTAGCTGCTTTCAAAGCAGTCTTGGAAATTCACATCTTTTATACACACTTGAAAATTCAACCAAAATGACATTGCCTGCTTTTCAACAATCAAAAGGGACCTCAAATTTACACCTAAATACCCTTCCACCCCTCACCTCAGGATGGTACTTCAGAAGGCAGCTGTAATTCAGATTCATTGCATTTATGTACTTCAAACCCATGGCTATTTACCATCAGGGAGAAGTTCAAACACTAGAGTTCTTGTTAGAGGGAAACTCCGAAGATCAAATTCTATGTTCAAACAAGCACATTTTTCCTCTGTGGTTCCAGTCTTCTAAAATCTGAGAGTCCTGCTGTTAAAACACCCTCCCATAAACCTGGAGAAGGATAAGTGACCTACCTTAGAAAGCCCGCCTACTTCCAAATAGAAGCAGATAATGAAAACATTCCAGGTGACCCACAGGGCAGTCCACACCGTGTACTAAACACAAAGCCGGATGAAAGCCAAAAAAGAGAGAAAAATAAAATGTGAAGATGAAACGACTTCATACTGAGCAGATCAATAATAAAAAACTGATATCAATAAACATTGTTCTTCTGGGAACAGCCAAGCACAGAGAGTTCAGGAAAGGAAGTTCTCCCTGCAGAACTCCCCTAAGAACCACCGGAAATTACAAATTCAATATTCATTGCTGTACTAAATAAATACCAATAAAACAGATTTATTTTACAGTTTTACACTATCCTACTGATATCAATTAAGTCCAAAATGCTGACTTAAACACTAGTTTTAGGACAAATCTGAGTCATTTTTAAATCATAATTTAGCTCTGTCAAAGGAAATTTGAGAATAGCAAAATAATTAAAATAACTAAATATTATTGAAATAACATTTAAATATTATGAAGAAAGGCACAAAAAACCCCAAACAAACAAGCTACCAAATAAAACTGAAGATCTATTTATCTGATAATCTGGATCTTTTTCTTTTTAAACAAATAGGTAAAGGGTAAATCTGATCTCTTTAGAGTCTTTCCCAGTAAAACATATTTTAATTACATTAAAATTATCTCACTACTTCTTCAACTCTTCTGCCACGAACCTGATCCTACAAAGCACACATAACAATTGAACGTGTCCATATCTCTTCCGGCTCCTCCAGCATTGTATTGAACTCATACACCACCCATAGCATGAATGGGAGAATAATTTGTCTACTTTAAATCATCTTTTGTGTTTTAATTGCCAGCACAACAGACTGGCACTTTTTCCTTACAGATGCACTGTTTACTGACATACAGCTGTAAACTATTCCCAGTGAACTCTCTGGGACCTCCGACTTAGGAGCATTTCATCCTGATGGGCCAAGTGTCCACGCAGCTGGATGCTCCATGATGCTGGAGCTACAACCACCTGAACAAATGCAATGAGCAGCAGCACTGCCACTTCACATTTACACACTTAGAACCTCAATCATGGAGAACTGCTGCTAAGAGCCTTTGCAGGTCTGTCTAGCTGTGCCCAGATATGGGGACGTATTTTTGTTTTGCTTCCATATAATCACTAAAGCTCAACATACTTATCTACAAGGCATTGCACAGGTGCCATCAGTTTGGCTTTCTTGGGCAGTTTTGGGTTATGTTCCCCTCTTCCTTCCCCTCCTTGCCATGTATAATGACAGGTTCAGATAGAGAAGGTTGAATTTCTCCCCACTTTGCTTAACCCCCCCAAGCCTACAGCCATTTCTGTACAACAAACAGGTCAGCTGCTTTAATATAATTTCTTCTGAGGTACATAGGCATTGGGAGATGGCTATGGCCCAAGAAGTAGGGCATTAATAAAATAGGAGTAACACTCTTGGGCCGTTTCCTCTGTCTTACAGAGAAGGCAACTGAAGGCTGGGTTATTATAAAAGAGACAAAGCTGCTGTGGTCTGTGAGCAGTATAAGGTCTGTACTATGCATAAGACTAACAGAGTATATCACATTTTACTACTTTTGTTGACTTTGTAGTATCTCATCACAAGCTACCAATTCTCCAAAATTTATATTCAGAACATAACGTGCAGAGAGTTCAAAATTAATGAACAATTCATACAATCCCAGTTGCATGTAAAAAGCAGAAATGAGACTATTTGGGAGAATTCTCCTGTTTAAGAAAGAATTTTTTTATCTATCCATGAACTAAATCTGTCACCACAACAAAACGAATTCCACTTGATCTGCCAGGCCAAGACAAATCTGTTAATGGCCTCATTCTGTCCCATGGGCACCAGTGACAAGTCTGTACTGTGCAAGCAAACACTGTCTGAACATGCTTTCCCAGGACAGGCTATGCTGCTTTACACATTTAGGACCAGTTCGGTTCCTTATCCACTGTGAGGACTACTGAAAGAGAAGCGCAGGTGCAAGACAGGTGTGCACCTTTGAAAACCAGCTGCTGTGTATGGAGAGGCTCTTCCTACACTCTCACTGAGCTGCAAGAATCTAAATCTGAGCTCCATTTACTTTATAAACATAGTAATTACATATTCAGTAATTAGTTATATATAATTTTTTAAAGTAGGAACATTATTGTCCACATTGGAAAACATGTATTTTGTATATGCAAGGAGTAGAATTTTTCCTTGCAAAGTTTCATAGGTACTTAAGGAAGACTACATTAAAGGAAAGGTTATAAGACAGCAAAGGCAAAAGAGAAAAATTAAGAAATGTCAGAATTTGAGTTTTATATGCTAACTTAATTTTCTTGTTTTGTGGATGTGCAATAAAATGCAAACATTAATTAAATCATCATAGATATATTTTTATTTTAAACGATCTTACGTCCCTTAACACATTTTATGAACAGCTAGCTCAATACTTCATTTCTCCTTGTCGCTCAGACCCTGCTCCGAGGACAGAATATTAATTTCCTCACGAGGTTTACTAAGATGCTCATCGCTGTAATGTGTGAGAGCTGCACAAACATTAACTAATTTATTTTATGTTATAAGGGAATGATACAGTTCTCAGAATGCAAACGATGTCCTGATACATGCAGAGATTACATTCAGAAGTATTCGTACATTATAAGCATCCAACTTAGGTGCTTAAGGGTTCATTTTTCAGAAGGCTTGAGGTTATACAGTACTTTAAAAACTCAGTGTTCAGCTCCCTGTGGCTGAGCATGCAGCACTTGTGCAAATCAGACCACAAGGTCTCAAGACAAAAGCCCAGAACACAAGGGGAAAACAAAGCACGTGACAAGTTTGGTTAAAGTGACTCGCTTTGTGTCAAAAAAGGTTTCAGTGGTTGAGAGCAGAGATAAAACACAGCTACCCAGCACAGCTTTCACAGCAAAAGCAATCCTTTTATTCTTGGTGGCATGTGCCTCACTCTTCCCATTGTCTTCTGTTTTCTGCAAGTCAAGTTTCTATTCTGTAGCAGTGATCACCAGAAAAGCCCCCAAATGTCTGTCCTTTCTATTGAAACTGAGGCGACTATATAATAAGAACTGGTATGCATCCATCCAGATCAAATCTGCACATTTATAAAAGGATCACAGTAAGATTGAACCAAAGGGGTTTAATAATTTCCTAAATTTTTGAGTGTTTCTTTCTATAAATTTTGTAATACTTTCTGGTCTTATGTGTATTGTGTAAATTTATATGCATACATCTTCTAGGTTAAAATAAAGTAACCCAAGCAATATTACATTATGTGGCATCACATTAACACCTGCTTGAATCATTAAGAAAGGAGTAACTTTTAGATTCAGGATGCAGACTTCTTCTTTTTGCTAGCAGAGAAATAGCCCAAATTGCTGCCCTCTGTGTGAGGGGACATGCCACACATGCTGGAAAACTTCTCTCAGCACAGGAGTGGTTGGGGTCTGAAACATGAGGTCCACACTGATCCTCAGGTTTCATTTCCCTCCCATGGCAACTAACCTGTTTCAAGATCTGACCTGCCATTCAAACTCTGCCCTCCATGTACTGATCATTATCCTGTCCATCCTGCTGTGTCTGCTCACTCTTAGTCCCCTACCCCCAGTGATTCCTGCCCCAGTTCTTTAGACAGCCACATTCAATCCACCCCAGCTCAGCTGGCCTCATACTCAGCATTACAACCCTCACTATATCTGGCATGAAGAAGGAATTTTCCACACAGGTTGAATCAATAAGAAGAGTTGGGACTTTTATTTTGTACTCCATATATGATGCACTAAAAAATCACCTGGACATTTTTGTAACAGGTTCCTTCTGGTGAAAGGACCTAGGACCAGGCCATAATCCTTGCTTGTTTCTCTCTATGATGCACTATATCCTTTCTTGCTTTTGGTCTTTTGCACTAAGGACTGTGTACTATATGGAGTGAGGAAGTGCTTGAAGTCTTATAAGTTATTTGGAGGGAGTACTCACTAAACCTTAGAGGTTAAATGTCTAAGAAATTACTGTCCAGCCTAGTAGGTTCCTTTCAGAACCCCTTTTCATAATGTCAGCCTCTCTACAACAGTGAGATTTCTATACCTCTTTTGACTCTACAGTCATATTGAAACCAATGCAGAGATACATTTCAAATACCTGTGAAATATAAACATTTCTAGAGTTAAAACATTCACATTGGATATCACAAAAAGAACTGGTTAAGGTAAAAGAAAAAAGGGAATTTTCTAAGTTTGTATTTTACAAGGATTGTGGGATAAGTTTAGCTTTAATGAATAAACTATCTCAAGTGTATATTTAAATCTGAAGTGCAGCAACTACTCTGACAGTGTCTTGACATTAGAGGGAATGAATGTTGGCTCAGGGATACTTCAAGGGAAAGGAGCAACTACTGAGTCATCAAATCATCCCCCTGTAATACATGGCATCAGTACTTGCAGAGCCTTATTGGTCATATTTATGAAAGATATAGCAAGAGAAGTGACATAAATCAACATGATGGAGCAGTAACAATACAGGACTACCAGGAAGGCTATTCAATGAGTAATTTTGGAAGCCTAAATATTTCACATGTGTTTTCACTGTCTGTATAATATTTGCTTGAATACTGTATAAAGTATCCTATACAGGCTTTCTTCTACTTTCTGTTTTTTGATTTGTTTTGGTTTTTTTTAAGAAACTCTCTCCTGGCTTTTCAACTGCACCCATTGCCTATATATCATATTATTTAATGGAAGACATTAAGGCAAGTAAAACAGAGATTTCCACCATATATTCTCCCTATTTAAGGATATTATTTTCATCCCTCACTGTTCATTAACACAATTTTTTTCAGCTTTGGCCCTGGTTTGTGCAATTTTAGCTACATGATTCATCATTCAGAAGCCTTTTTAAGTCCCATATCAGAAGTAGGAGAGAAGGAAAATCTCCAATTTCAACAAGTTTCCTGTCATCATCTTTAATCAATTTTAACAGCCTGAAAATCTTGGTGGTGATAGCAAGTTCTATTAAGAAAGGAAAAGCATGCAAAAGGAAATGGATCACAGCAGAGCTCTGGAGCTTCACAACAAGAGTGTAACAGCATAGTTAGAACTGAAATGTAGCTGTTTCTTTCTTCTTTGCAAATGTTTGGGTAAGTTTCAAATGAGCTAATACGGGAAAATTAGGAATCAGCTCTGCACGTTTCTGTCCCCTGGGAACTTTGAACTGATTTAATTCAGTCACAAAATATTCAAATACTGAAAATAGCACATCCGCTTAGTGACAGAACAAATTATTCACAAAATTTATCTAAATTACTAGTTAATACAAAACCTATTAGAAATAATTATTGGATTTAAACTAATTAGGACACTTGGAGTCAATTGTGTCGCTCCCTCTCTCTCTGTTACCTAAGCTCGGAGGACTTGGAATTTTAGCTATGAGCAAGTGAAATTCCAGATTTACTTCAGAATCACCATCCGTGTAGTCCTGTATCTGAAGGACTGTAGACAGAGAACGTGAACCACTATCATTAACTATTTGGAATGACAATTCTATTCAACAGAGATCCCTCATGAATTACCAATTGCATGGCAGCTCTTAGATAGTGAGGCATTTTTTTGGTAGAAAGCTCTCATGACAGATTTTATATCACTCAAACTTATTTCTTTATTCAGACTTTTAACCTGCAATGGCTACGCTTATGCTGCAGCTTATGTGGTCACTAAATGCTGGAGATAAATGAGCCAGCCTGGGTTCAAGGGCAATGGAAGAGTCAGAAGCATGCAACTGTCATTGTGTTTTTCATGGTGTTTATTATTGTGTTTCTGTCGCAGCCCTCCTTGGCTCTATGTACCTGCAACAAAAGCCTGCTCAGTTGTGCCTGCAGAACTAGTTTCATATTTGCTGCAGTATAGATGTGCTTCAAGTTACGGCCCTACATGTATTACATTTATTCACTTTCCCATTCCTTACACATGTTAAAACTTGAGGAGAGAGAACATGACATACGCAGCACAGGATGACAAAGTGAAAGCGTTTGTGTAACTTCGCTTGTCAGGGAAACCTTCAGGCACAGACTTCATTGCACAGAAGACAGATTAAAAACATTCTCTTGAGCTTAAATCAATGACTCTAGAGGTGGTCAGATGGAGTCAAGATCACCACCAGAATATGACAGATTATCGTGAGGGCAATTTGTGCTCACATGTGCCAGATTAATTTTGTGGAGACAGTTTACAGATGTAAACTGCTGTACCTGACATGATTCTCTCTTTATCTCAATTTTTTATATTGTGATGGCATCATCTGCACTAGTTAAGCTGATTTCCAGGAAAGTCTTATGGAAAAGACAGTGGACACTAAGCATACTTTTCTTGAAGTAATTGGCTACTATTCCAGTTAAACTTGATTAAGCTTAATCTAAATCAGAAGCTTCAGCAACTAGAGTACATAAAAGCATGACTCAACATAGTTCTTCTGCCAAAGACACAGGACCAAAGTCTCGGGACACCAACCACTAGCAAATCCAGACGTGGCTGAAGGTGCACCTACGGACATGGAAGCCCACGAAGCTTCTCAATGAATTTAGAGCCCAATTCACAACTCAGAGCCTGGGTAAGAATCTCCCTGCACAGTGTTTAATACTGAAATTCAGGACCCTACTGAAGATTTGCATTAAAGAGACTTTATATTTGAAATCAGCAGTAAAAGTTTACTACTGTAACAGGTGGACTAAGCTTTAAAAGGGCTTCAGAAGGAGAGAAGCAAGCTCTGCCTTTCCTTGGGAGAGATGCCTTCAGATTCCCTTTTGCCTTAGTGAAGACAGCCTGGAGCTGGCACTGGTAGGGGTCTTTACTGTCACTACCACTGATTCCTTCTGAGGCTTCTGGGGACAGTGGGCAAAGCTCAGTGGTGGTTGGGAGAGCTCTAGGAAGTACAGCTTCTGGGGAGCATGTGTTGGGTATAGCCTGGAAGATCTCAGCTATAGCTCAACAACCACTTTATGCTGGTGTAACCCTGCTCTGTTGTAGAAAGACTCCATGCACTTTACTCCTTCCTCTGGCTATTTGTTCTCATTTACCCTCTCCCATATCTTCCCTTCTTCTGGAATAAGCAAAACACGTTGGAGAGCTGACCTACACTTAAATTAACACCAGTAAAGAAAAGGGTCGCTTTTCAGCTGGATCTGTTCTGGTTTGACAGTTTACCAAGTGGCTGAACTGATGCTTATGCTGGTGAAAATGGAGGAACAGCACAGGGACTGAAGGCAGCATCTGAGCAAAGGGAGTATTCCTTATGCTGGCTTGAGGTATCCACTGAATTCAATCTGAGGGCAAAGCAGGCTGAACTGATAACTTTGGAGCCAGCAACAAGAGAAGTCTTGCAATTCCTCCTTTCCCCTCCACCTCCACACTGCTGTTCAGAACCATGCAGTCCCAATCCCTGCCTTATGCTGGCTCTGGCAATCACTGGGAATCTCGCAGACTGGATTCAGCTCACCAGTTCAGCAAAAAACTCTCCACTTTCCACTAGGTAGGTTTTCTGACAACTTAGTCGTGGAACTGGCTTACAGAAGGGTCCAGTTAACCGCTACCAGAATGGGTGGGGAGGATCTGGAGAAATGTTCAGCCAGGGAGAACAGTGGGAACAGGGAGATATGAAAACTACCCACTTCTGCTGGTGTTGAGTTGTGAGGTTGGTTCCGGACACCTTGTGCACCTTCACTCTTCAGACTTCAGGATTTGGCTCAAACTATTCCTACTTCACTGTAAACCCTATGCTAGTAAGGATATAATCACAGAGTCGGGAATGGGATGAAGAAGTGGGTAATCACAGAATATTCTGAGTTGGAAGGGACCCACAAGGATCACTGAGTCCAGCTCTTAAGTGAATGGCCCATACAGGGATCGAACCCGTGACCTGCATCATTAGCACCATGCTCTGACCAGCTGAGCTCTACAACATTGATCTTCCCAAGTAATGAGTATTTGCATCTACTGTAGCTAGAGCTCTTAAATATATGCTTAAAAATAAATCAGAACACGAGTTCAGTTAAATCTGAGCATTAAGTATCTTGCTGAGGAGGTGTTTCTTTCTTTAATTATAAGTTTTCTACCTTGCTGAGGAGGTGTTTCTTTCTTTAATTATAAGTTTTCTACCTCTACTTAAAAACAACTTTAATATAGCCTAAAATGTTCAATTATGTTGGAAAAGATAAAGAAACACACAACATCTGTTGCATTTCATTTGAAAATTAAAGCAGAGCTTGCATCATTGAACAGCAGTGCTGAACCTGAGGGGCAAGAAACTTTCTAGTATTGCACTTCAGGCATGAATTTCCTATATAATTTTACAGACGCTTACCCTCACTTGCTTCTTATGTATAAAATGAGAGCATGAAGCAGAAAGGTGAGTCATCAATATATGGATGCCCAGTTCTTCAATCACAGATAATAGATAAAAGTGCTATTTTTTTATATCAGTCCATTTTCAAATTATTATAGTCTGCTTGTAAGCTTGGCTAATATGAGTATAATCTTGGATGCACTTTTTGTTCACTTTTTCTTTCAAGACATGAGAAAGAATTACAGGATTCCAGGCTTGACTAGAAAAGATGAAGCTTTTAAAGTATTTGTTTAATGAGTTTTCCCCAGTAGACATTTATTTCATTCATTTGTGAGAAAAAAGAAAGATAACTTTGGCCTCTTAAAATCCATTACTGACAACGCAGCCGAAATGTTCCAAACACAACCATTACCAGGTAAAGACATAATATTCATCCATTCAGGAGAGACTGAGGGGGAGGAACAGAGATTTCTTTTTTGTTGGCAGTTTACTTCACAGCTTGGAAAGTTCTTTTTATTCCTGGCTATATGGAGAACATGGGAAAAAAACAACTGTGAAGCTTCAAGTTACAAGCACCAGAGACAATTTAAAATAATTTAGGGTCAAGGCCGTAAATACAGGTCTTGACAAAATTACTTGTAAATGAGAAGGAGATTACTTTGGAACCCACAGGACACAGGACCAAAGAAATTTCTACAATCCTTGCTTCTCCTTGTTTCAGAGAAATATGTAGCTAAATCTAATTTGGCCATTGCAAATTTTTTTTTTTAATTGCCACTGATTCTGCTTATCTATTGCAAAAAGAACAAAAATTTGTATTTAATTTCTTTATTTATACATAGCCTAATTGACTTGTACCATAGTCATAATTTTGGCAGCACTTTCTCCAGATTACCTATTTTTGATAACTTTCAAAATCTCAAAAAAGCCACTTAGTAGTCCTAAATTTGCAAAAAGACATAGAGACCTCTACAGTTTCTACAGAAATACCATCTGGTGTTTTGAAACCAAGAAAATTCTGCTTTGTTATATGACAGGTTTTTAAACCAATTGCAAACAAAAAAAAAAAAAATACAATAAATGAGACTTACCACGACTATATATCGAGGCCTAAACTGGATGGTTCCAAACAAACCCAAAATGACAACTATTATTTGTAGGAAATTGCCAAGGATAGGAGCCCACTGGAAACCCAGGAAGTCAAAGATTTGTCTCTCTAATGCTGCCAGCTGTAAGAAAACACATAAACAGAACATCCACTTTTTACTTATGGTTGAGACAGAACAGTTGACATTTTCTTATGTGCGCCATGCTTGGCCAGCGACTGAGCAAAGCTATGCAAACCTTGCTATTGCTACTGAAATGTCACCGTCCTCCCTCCCTTTCCCATGTCTTTGTTTTCTTAGATTTAGTCTCAACTGGACTCAACCGCAGGTTCCTCAATCTGTCCCTAAAAGCCCAAAAGAGCAGAGCAGGCCCAGATGAGTTCCACATGTGGCCACTGGGTATGATCCCAGGAGTTCCTTAATGAAGGAATTGAGGAAGACTGCTGGGTGCTCCTCTCTACCTGAGGCACAGACGTAGGCTCAGGGAGTGCAAGGCTGTAGAAAATGTTGGAAGACCTCAGAGCAAGCTGCTTCAAAACCAACAGCCAAATGAGCCATCTGTGCTCTTCAAAAGCTGCTGTGTTACTTTGGGCAACTACAAATCAGAAAGAAATGGTGGTGGCCTAATAGCTCTCTTCCCACTGTCCTCATGGCATTTTGGCTCTGGATTTAGTTGGGGGTGGAAAAGGAGGAGGCTAAGAAGCATCAACCTTCACCCTTGCATCAGCATGTGGTTCTTAGGTCATTCTGCATTTCCGAACGTTAGACAAAAACAGGAAATAAAACTCCAGATTAAAATTCTCCTGCAAACACATTGGCTACTCATTTTTGACAATCCAGTCTACTGTTCTAAATATACAAAAATCAACTTTCTTAGCAGCACATTTGTTGAAGTCTAACTTGGTTCAATATTTTTGCAGCTGTAGCAAGACATTCTTGAGCAGCTAAATAGAATCCTACTGAGAAACAACTGAGTTTCTGTGCTTGCTGTAATTTATTAACATCTACTTGATTTTAGTGCACTGTTACAAACCCTAAAATTTACTGAAACATGCACTTACAATATTTATAACAGAGACAGATGGAGTAAGCATGGCTCTGTGAATACCAACAAAAGTATTATATGTGGGTATTTCACATAAACCATTTCATTTTACACATTACAGCCAGATTCAATCTTCACCTGCAAGATGGGGCTAGGTGTCCCTGAGAGCAGAATCCATCTTTTCTGTACAAAAAAACCTCCCTTAAAGCAGACATGAAAACCACATTGTCTACGCTAAGGTTAATAAAGACATTAAATATAAACAATGAAATGAGCAAAAGTTGAATCATCAACTTGGTGCAGCTCCTTTGCCATTAGTGAGGTTACACTGACTTTTATCAGCTAAAAATCTAGCCCAGAATATATAAATGAAAAATCACACAATACAGTACAAGGGTGTCACAAATCCCATATGCAAGATGGTAAATAAAATTTTGAAAACTTTCTGGCACAGGCAGAACTTACAGTTTATGGTCTAGCAATAACGTACTGAGAGTCCTGTCCTGTATCACACAGGAAGGTGTTTATGACATCCATGACCAGAGCCAGAGCCTGTTTCATTCCCAGTCCTTACAAGTGGAGATTTTATGGGTTACCAAAACAGCTGAAAAATTCACAGACCACCATTTGTCAGAGACAATGTGTCTTCTTCCTGGAGCCCTGACATTACAAGTTAGCAGAGGATGGAGCTGTCAAATCAGACTAGAATTTCCTTAGTGCCACTCCTGTCCTGATATTCATTGAAACTCTCCTGCAGCCTTGGTCTTCACCTGCACCGATAAATGGAGTGTGTCCCATCACACTTCCAGCACTGAAGGATTATCTCCATTAAAGTGTCCTTGGCTCTGAAACAGGGCAGCTGTATCCAAGCTACAGACCTACCTACTCAAAATGGCCCTTGGCCATGGGTGAACTGTCTGGGAAGACCACTGGTCACAATAACCCTGGCTAATGCAACTGAAAACTCTAACACTTACTAAACAACCTAAACAGCTTACTAACATCCACAATGCCACTGCCAGGCTTCATCCCCAGGCACGTGTGAATGTGCTGGTATAGGGAGCACAGAGCTTGCCCAGAGTGGGTACAGAGGAAATCCACTTCACACTGGTGGTTCACTGTAAGACATGGATGCCCTTATGCATTTTATGTAGCTTTGAAACACCTAGACCTTTCTGAAAGACAAAAGCCTGCAGCACAGATATGAATGAAGCTGTTTAGCATCTGTCCCTTCTTAAACTGGGATAAATTTTCAGATCAGCACCTTAAATGCCTAAAAAACACAGAACTGCTGCGTAAATGAACACAAGCACTGCACTTTGCCAATAGCCCCGTATTAAAAGGCTTGGTGTTCAGGTCATGCCTAAACTGGATCAGATACAAAGTTTGTCTACATGTGCACCTCCCTGATCCACCAAGGAAGTTCTGAGTACGTCTAGCAGGCAGGTCTGGGCTCCCATAAAATAGCACAGTGGCCACAAGTATACTCCCAAAGATGATGGTACACATGTGTATATTCACCATAGACAGAGTTACACATCAAAAAAATAATTAGTCTTTCTATGCATTACTGTAGTTAAGGCACCCACCACAAACACAGAGTGATAAAATTCAATTTCCTCTCCTGCTGCCTACTAAGGTATTAATTCCTCTCCTCCCACTTCCTATCCATTAGGATACCAAGAGAAAGAGCTTCTCTTTGAAGCTGTGTCACAGGCAAAAAAATAAGAATTTGTATTTAGTAAGTAAAAAAGAGAGCACAAGCACAAACATGAATCTACAGTCTATTGCTTACGGCACTTATACAAAACTGGGAGAGTTGCTTGTGTTTCTTGCCTGCAGGGCTCGCTCTTTATTTTATATACAGTGACAGCACAAAACCACTGAAGGAGACCTGAAAGCAGGATGCCAAATACACAGTACCATTCCTTCCCCACTAATGAGTGCTTTCACCACCAGGCTATGCAGAGAGACCTTCCTGCACAGTTAAGTCTCATTTATTTTGCACTTGTCGCCAACACGGAGTAATTTGTCTCATCCCTAAAGCCCACAGAATACATTAGCAGGGGTGGTGCAGGGGGTGGGAAGAATCTAAAGAAAAGAAAGAGGTAGGAGGCATGTCTATCCTGCTTGAATTGCTAATCTCTTCTAAATTATAACACCTTGCAGACAATGCAGGTTGAAGTTAAAAACCTAATAATTCATGATCATGGCAGAGAAAACATATTAAGTTCTGTTTTCTTTTATACCATGAGCAATATGTACTAAATAGAGAAAACATATGAGTTCTGCTGTTCTTATGTCTAGTATTTCACCCAACAGAGCTCCAAAGAAGCAGTGACAGCCACTTCAGACTTTTAGCTCCATGCAAATGAAAAAGCAGTCCCTAAGACAGGCTGTGATTCAGGTAATTCCCTGGGCAAAAATCATGAGAATAAAGGGAGGGAAACAGGCAGTTGTGCACAATTATGGGCTGGTTTTTGCACAGATATGAAGAGCCAATACTATTTATGTTTGCCCAAATGCGAAATCTCTGTAGCCATCAACGGCCACCAGGCTAACCTGTGGCACAGGGGAGCAGACTCTGTGATGGAGGGCTTCACCTGGAGCTACGTGCATGTGAGTACTTCAAAATGTTTCACCAGAAACAACTTGATTATAAAGAGGATGTTTTTCTCAACAGGAAATTTCCCCACATGAATTTCTGCTTTCATCACCATTTTCAGATTCTTCTGAAAACAGCCTAAATAAACTGAACCCTGAAGGGAAGGCAGAGGTTTCCAAAATTCCCTCATTGCTTGAAGACAGATATCAACTTGGTAGGGCAGAGGAGCTCAAGGCTGGAGAAATCAGGTATGCTCGACGTGATTGAGGTTCTCTGGAGGTTCTCTGTCATACACTTCCCTAACAAGTTGGGAGAGGATGGCATCTTCACTACTTGTAATAACTAAGTCAACAAAGTTTGGGAGTGTCTACAATAAATTATTGTTTGGTATGTTTGTTTTAAATTATTGCCGTGGAAGTGGAACAAAAACCTAAACCTTTCTTGAAATAAAAGAGGAGGGTTTGTTCTGGCAACTTAAATACTAGGTGTATGTTTTTAGTGAAACTTATGTCCACTTGAGTGAAAAATTTTCACGAGAACTTATAAAAATCTATCTAAGTTGATAGGAAATAACATTTTCTCATCATAACAACACTTGGAAAGGGATACATGATATTTCTCATTACTGCTGGCAAGGGAGCGCTTTGTTATTTAGTTATCATCATCACCGACAATCTTGTAACATAAAGTGCACGACTCGGGAGACCAGGACTAGCAGTAAAATGCTCTAGTGGGACTGCAACAGTTCACTTAATGAAGATGTGCCACATTTATCTTATCATTTTTTACCTCTGTTTCACAAAGTCTTTCAAACATTTCCCATGTCCCACTTCCTGCAGAGAACACAGAGAAGGTACTAAGCTGCAATATGGGCTGCAATAAAGTTATTCAGGATGAACTTTCTCTTCTGGCCATGCTCAAGCCCGTTCGTATTAAGAGCTACAAAAATTTCAGGTGAACGAATCTGTTTGAATTCTGAGCTTCTTCATCTAGATGGACCAACCAGATATACAGCGCATTTGGAACATCCTGAACAGAAGAAACAGTGCAACTGCAAGATTAATGTTCCATCTGCAGCTTAAGGCAAAGGAGTAGCAAAATGAAAGGTGGCAATCAGCAATGCTGCACAGGATCTGCAGAGAGAACTCAAGATGTTCCCAGGCAATAGAGAGATCAAAACACCTTTTTTGACAGAAGGCTTCAACAAGTGTGCCCTGTGGAGCAAACTCCTGCTCTAAATGCTCAGGTCCTATTATAATTCAAAATATATATCAGAAGCTGTCTGAGTGATGACATATCGCAGCAGAGTTATAAAGTCAACTTTTCAAAATACGTGTTAAAACTCAATTTTCTCTTCTGTCAGAAACATCACGGACTGTTTTATATTTTAATGGAAAAGCTTTTATAAATGACATGTTAGTTTGAGATTAATAAATAGATCTACATCCATAACAGAAGGAGTCACTGTATCAAGATTAAGAGTTTTCATATTTCATACAAGAAAAGACCTAAAAGTGGCTTGAAATAAACAGAAGACTCCAAAGTCGCTTAATATGAAAGGTTAACGATATAGCTGCAAATTTGATACCCTATAAATTAGTACCCTATAAATTAGTAAATTTGCAAAATGGGAAGTATAATCTAATCTGAATGTTATATTAGCAAACTGCTTCAATCTGTCATGTAAAACAATCTCTAGAAATTATAACAACCAGAAAAGTATCAATACTATATATAAGAAACTCGCATTCTAGAAATCTAACAAAAATCATGAAAGTAAATACTGAATAACTGCATAGCTGCAAAACTATATAGTTTGAGATATTTTTTGAAATAAAAACAATTTTAAAAGCTAGAGGAAAAAAAAAGAGAAAAATTATTGTGGCTTCCCAAATGGACACTCTTCCTGTTACAAATTGACTGAGCCTTCAAAAATGAAAATAGTATACAAAAAAATGGTGAATCAAAAATTTACCATTCATAGCACTCATTTTCTAAATTCAAGTCAGGAATTCTCTGAAACATTTGAATTATGCATGTAAGATTCCGAGTTGGCTGATGCTGCTAATAATTATCACAGGAGAAGTTCCAGGGCACAGCTCATCATCCATACTAACTGCTGCTCCTAAGGAAAAAGATGTTTTCTCCATAATTCTCAGCTTCATCTTATGGTCATAGATTTAACCTGTGGTTTCAGGAAGAGTTTCCTGGACATGATGAATCTCTGAGGACTGTCGCTCCCTTTACCATTACCACTAGTTCCGATGTGCTGTGCTGTATTACAGACAGTTTAGTCCAGTCTGGCAGAAGCAACTCTTAAAAACTGAACTGGTTCCCAAGCCTCCTCCAGGAAACTCCAGCTGGAACTTTAAGCGCTCTCTGCTCTGAAGTCCCAGGATACCTTTGCTGTGCTCAGCAGTGCACTCACATTGTCCTCATAACCTATCCTCCTATCCTGTTCCATCTCATCCCCTCCTCTCCCCTCCCTCCTTCCCTCTTTCCTTTCCTTGTTCCTTTCTTCTTTAGTGCCCAGACTGGTGGGCACTCCCGCAAAGCTACGCACCAACACAAGGAAGAGGGCAATGGCGAGGCAGGAGAGGAGCAGCGGCCACCTTGTAGCCTGCACATTCGGCTGGAATAGACAAGACCTTGGATCAAGGTCATTTTTAGCACTAGCCACATTTGACTTAAAGTCTATCTTCACATTCCAGCGCTCTTAGGCGTGTTTTTCTTTTTCCTTGACAGATGTTCCACCGAGAAAACACTTTTGTAAAACCTTGGGGCAAGTACTCAATGTTCACATCATACTTTTACATTATTTTGGAGAATACACACTTTCTAATTTAAGGGGAAAAGACATCAAAAAGCTGCCCAGCTACTCTGGATAAAACCTCAGCACTGGAGAGTAAAAAAGTGACTTAACACATGCTAAAATTCAGGACTTCTAACAGAAAACTAACAGGTGATGAAAGAAGATTAAAATAAATAAGTAAATAAATAAGTTGCATCAAAGACCAATGGTAATGCATAAACCACTTTTTATACAAATTTTATACTCCAGCTGTGATTTCAGAATTTTACTGACAGGCTTGAGTTCAGTAAAAAGGAAGATTAGATTTAACATGAAAGAAATGCCAGGTTTTTAACACGGGACAGCATTTAAACCTGAAGTCGAAGGGTGAGGTCAGATGATCACTCTCAGCTGAAGAATGTTATTTAGCAAGTTGCAGTTCCTCAGATAAATATTACAGCCTCCTTATCTGTAACTTACCATCTTTCAACAGAGGCTTCATTACCAAAGATAAGTGTAGTCTGTGTAACAATTAAATGTTAAACTTTGACTTAGATCACTTCTTTATACCTTTGGTGACAGTTAAAGCAATCATCTGACCAGAGAAGAAACTCTCATTAGATTTTTAATGATCTCATTCACTTGTCCAGGTGAAATACTATCTTTTGGGTGATTTTAAGACTTTAATCCCTTGTAACAGCTCACTAAATACATTTATAAGATTATGTGTCATGGGGGTTATTGAATGTCAGGGAAGACTCTGAGTAAATCACTAATATTTACAGTAGGTTCCATTTAATGGAACAAAAGGGAAACTGTTAGCTTTCTGATGAGTAATTGTCAGAGAAGAAAAAAAACCCTGATATCTAATATCAAAAATGCCTTTGCAGTGTTGGTCAGATAGACAGGTAATTGGCTGTCACTTGAGTAAATTGAAATAAAATATAAAGCAAAAGTAATATATGTGCTGAAAGAGCTCAATAAGAGAGTAATAGCCAAGATTAGTGAAGGCCAAAGCATAAACACAAAGAAAAGAAAGGCAAGTTGGATAAAAAACATGTTCTCTTTTTCAGAGAGCCAGCGCTGCCTTTCAAGCGTGAATACTATTCTCACTCAGCTGTTCAACTCATACAGAAAATGCTCAGAACTAAGTAATGGTCTTCCCACCATTCTGATAACTGCTTTGGTGAATGAGTTCATTGGAGGGTGATGGTAGTGACAGTACGTAATATTGCTGAAGACATGGTATTTTTACAAAACAATTAAATTGTTCTCTGAGGGAAAAAATGGTTTCATTCATCAATACTTTACCAGTTGTTCTTCAATAACTGCTTAACAAAAAGACAGGTAAGGAGTGAGCAGTATATGTTCAATTATTTTTGAAAGCCAATACACTCTAGTAATATCTCAGAACTAGAAGACCCCACTAAATGAATGGCAAAGAAATTAATCCCATCTCAGAGTATTTGGACCATAGTATAAAAAGGAGAGCTGGTCAACGCCAGATCTTAAAAAACCATAAATGTAATTATAAGATGCTTCTCCACATTTAAACAAATATGTACATACATATTTAATGTCACTATTTAACATTATCAGACAGGTACAAGACACAGATAATTCTTAGCAGAAAAATGTTTTTCTAATTACTCATACTACAAAAGCCTTGCAGTTACACTGGAGATGTGAAGGAAGCTTTTGAGTGATGGACCTGATACGATATTGTTATGTATTTAATCAAACTGAGCCCAAGACTCCAGTTTTGGCTCTGACAAAACTCACGCAAAGTCAAAGAAGCCATGACTGCATCAAGGCTGCAGGATCTGGCTCAGAAAGGCAGCAAAAAATTATTTAAGAATCTCATCAGCATGAAGAGTCTGTTAATATTTATTCTGCAGGGTCGCCTGACTGCAGTGATATAAAAGGTGGCATCAAATAGTCCCAGTTCCCAGCACCCTACAGGTGATATACCCGAGGCTGACGGCTACATCTGTACCAAACACTCTAAAAATGCAGTTACAGTCTGTGGGTAGCCATGACAGGGAAGAAGCCAGCTATTGTAATAAAACCCCGTAGCACCCACTCGTTACAGCACAGTGATTTAAGATTGAATTTCAACCCTCCAATGAAGCTGTAACTGAACCCAAAACACTAAAGTCAAGCCCCTTGGCTGGTTGACCTATACAATCCTGCAAACAGCTGGAATGAACGTGCTTATAATGGCATTTAAGACTCCCTTGGTTGTTTCATTTAAATGCCAGCACACATACAGTGAAAGACAGTCTAAGATATGGTTACAGGTTAAAGATCTTTAAAGATTTCTGTCTTACTATGAATGACAAAGTCCACGTAAAAAGATACTAGAGAGAAGGGAAAAGAAAATTACAATTTGTCTTCTTTGTAATTATATCAAGCTACATATGTGGTGGCTTTAATCCAGAAGAAAGCCTTCATTTGCCACACCATTATATCACTTCATAACTTCAATACTAAATTCTCACAATCGCAGTGTTGTTTTTCATTTATTGCACATTTGAACACATCCAGTACCTCTGAACACATCTATGTACCTTTACAGGCTTCTTCAATGCTAAGGTTTAAGAAATGGTAAAGTACTTACTGACTAACTAACAATAGTGAGAGATGAACATGGGTTTACTACTACTTTGAATTCCCAAGGCACAGTAGGCAAGGTAAGGAGGTAACAGATGATGCCAGGTCTTGATAACAATGGAGCTGACAGCCCTAGATTCCTCCTAGATTCTGATGACAGTGGTATCCAGAAAAAAAAAAAGAGAGAGAAAAAGGAGAGAAAAGAAAAAGTTGGGAATTTGCTGCAGGATGTGTACCCAACCCACCCCCAGCATGAAGAGATTGACTGTGAGGGCAAAGAAGATGCGATGGGCAGCCACACTTGCAAGGCATGAGATGAACTGAAATCTCTGTAAGGTAAACAAGTAAATCAGTATTTAGAGCCTCTGGTAGATGAATGGCTTGCTTCTTCTGGCCAAAGAACAACCCTCTACTCTTACAAAACACATATCTTTTATGACTCTTTAAAGCCCTATAAACCCCTGTGTTTTCATGCAGGCTCCAAAAGAAGACAGAAATTAAACCAGATGGAGCTCTCCTTCCATGACTAAGGAAGATACATGTTCAGAGCTCACAAGTTGGACAGTTAGTTCAAGGTCCAAGTTTAACAAGCTCACATTGTTTGATATGAGCTTTGCCACAAAACATCAAATGACATAAATTGCTAGAGCTTGTGAAACAGAAGGTTTCCCACAGGATGGTGCATCTTCTGTTTAGCTTGTGGTTCCAAAAAGGCAGTGTATCTCCCATCAACAACTCTCTTCGGGCAAAACAAAGTATTAAGCCAAGGCAGCCAAGCAATAAAAGTGATGTGCTGGCTCTTACCCCTAATTTGAGCCACAGCACAGAGCCTATTTCCACAGCAGGGAGGAGTTCAGATGTCTGCCTGGATAATGTTTCCAGGTTTTTTCCGCAGAAAACTTCTCTCCAGTGCATATCTCAAGTGCCAGCTATGAAAAAATAGAAGAACGAGTGACTGCTTATATTCAACACATGCACAAGGGGAAAACAAGCAGTTTAGCACCGGCTCAGAAGTCTGATGATGTGTCTAAATAGGTCCCTGCATTGCAGTTCATTCATTTGCTGCCAAATGCCAATTCAAAGAGTAGTAGAAACTATCATGGATCCTCTGATTCCACCACTCCATATGACAAGATTGTATTGACGTTGACATTGCATTGGCAAGAAACTCTCTGACACTGGATCATCTCACGTTGTCACATAAAATATAGAAATATCCTTCTCTGTTTACAGCTTAGCAAAAACATCCCTCCACCTTCTGAGTTATTTGGCCAGGAAGAAGGGTTAGGATAGGACTGAATCTAAAGCAATTCATGAACAAAGTTTATTGTATGAATAACTTTCAGTAGGGGGCATTTATGTCTCATTTAGACATATAAATACGTTTTGATTAAAAATAATGGGAAGTGTGGGGTTATTCTCAAACACGGAAGAAGAATACCATGGTTAGAGGTAGGTGACAACACAGCAATATCTTGCTTTAAATCTCACTCTTTTACATGTATTCTAAGATCTGGCCATTCCCTTCTAGAAATAAAACCCCAAATTCATATTATTTTCTGTGATTTTGTAACCTCTTCACACAGAATGGAGAATGACATTCTCAAAGTGTGTATATATATATATATATATATATATGTATAACTATGTGTATAGTTTACTAGAAAGTTGTCAACAGAGACACTTGTTCTGGAAAATTACTGTGATAGAGCTACAGGAGAAGAAAAGACTTCTTTTTGGTCATCTACGCCAGTTTTCTGATACCAAAATTTAATCCATTCTCAACTCCTCTTAAGGAGTTTATTTTCTATATAAACTGGCTTGATCGCCCCACCCCTTCTGGAATGCCATTCCAAAACCTCATTGTTCAAACAGCACCTATTTCACCTTGAATTCATCTTTCCTAAACACGTGTGGGCAGCATTCTTCTAGATGTGCATATGAACTCCCATGTGTTCTTTTTCCAATGGAAATACTTATTTTCATTTGGAATCAAATAAAAAGATCTTGACTTTGGCTTGCTACAAACTGGTAATTAATAGTTCATAAGAGAGAGGGACGAAATATGATCTGAATTTTAAAGAAGTATTTAGAAGTAGGGATTATACCTTTCAGTGTCCCTTCAAAACTCAAAGGTATACATATAGGCGTGCAAAAGTTCTTTGTATGTTAAATATTTGGAACACTTCCACAAAATAGGTGTTCAAATTGTTTAATCTTAGCATTTTGTTCTGATTTTAACAGAACTTAATTCATCTCTCAATGACTTACTTCCATTTCTCGTTATTTCCGTTTCATTCTCCAACTTCTGCTTTTTGGCCATAGCAGTTGGCCTGCAGTGTTTCAAAAAAGTTTTTCTGGCCTTGTCCTTGCAAACCACAGATGCAGTAATTATCTCCCTTTACCTTTCCAATTCCTGCCACTCTCCACTAGCCCCACTGCTGGTATTTCAGTACGCACTACAAAAAGATGATAGCAAGTGATGTTCAGTGGAGCTCTTCATTTATCTCAGCAGTGTTCTCTCTATTTATCCCATCAGTCAAACCTTCTCCAGCAGCTCTTTTGTCCATTCCTAAGCACAGCCAAGACATAGCCATACTTGTCAATTGTCTCTCAAAAGGACTGGAACAGAACAATCAAGTTGAAGAAAGCAGGGGGGCTACCAGAATGTCACAAAAGACACCAATGCTGTTCAAAGACTGGAGGTAATTATCCCTAATTATCTAGAGAGGCTCAGCGAGACTATAGAGGCAAAAGGGAACACAGAGACAGATCTCAAGTCATGAAATATAATAGATTCCCATGGAGGAAGATTCCTCTGGATTTCAGAGTACTGATCCCAAAGATTCTCAGAATTTCTCAAACATTTGTTAATTTGTGTTAACACTGTGTACCTAATGTTCCTATGCAACTGAGGTAAGAACACAACAGCCTTAATAGTTGCAAAGTATCACAGTCCTGTGTGCTCTGCTTTTCTCAGCTGCAGCGCAATAATGTATCCTCCAGACTATTTGGATTGCATAGGCTGATGCTGTGCAAATACCTCCCGGCTATCATCCAAAACTATGCAAACTGCCCCACAGAAACATCAAGAGATTGGATAGTTCTACAGAAGACCAATGCTTAAGTTAATGCATAGGTCCTACCTGAGAGCAAGTAGAGCAAAACAATCCACGGAGCGGTTAAGGTTGAAAAGGACCTCTGGAGGTCACCTGGTCCAAGATTCCTTCTCAAGGGTCTTGAGACCAGCTAGAGCTGTTTCTCCAGGACCATGCCTAGATGACTACTGAGTATCTCCCAGGGTGAGGACTCCTCTTTGGAGACCTGTGCCCACGCTTGGGTCATCCTCACAGTAAAAGTCTCTTTTTTCGGTACCTTTCAGTATACGATTTCTAGTGAATTCAGCAGATGTGCCATGACAGTCTCTGTGGAAAAGGGGAAACTTTTAGAAAATACAAGAAACTCCAAGGCATGTTTCTGTCTTCAAAACATGCTGGGTTTTTTGCTGTGGCAGATCTGATACAACAAAACTGGGAACAAATTCATAAACTTGAGCAAGTTAGTTTTCATAGCGAGGAGAAAAGGAGACAGTAACAAGTAAGAAGCTAAGACAAGTTTAGAGCAAAGGCCCTGGCAAAACTCAGAACCTGGAACCCTTGGTCTCATCAGTAACCCCAATGAAGCCAATGGGGTTCTTCAGGAATGTATGAGCTACAGGATGACATAAATTATTGACTCGTGAGTGTGCTAAATGGTAGAATTGTCAAAATTCACCCTCAGCTCTATGAGATAAAGGAAGATCTTGATAACATGTCTGGAACTTCACAGCACTATGCAATTTCCTCTATTGAATCATGAAGTTAAGCAAAATGAATGTCAGATGAATCAGAATCTGATTAGAGATACTTGCAGTAAAGAAAATTGTAAGACCAGCCAATCAATTGATCAGTGAATTAAACATAAAATACAGATTTAAAAAAATGTACTTCAAGTACCTGTAGAGAAAGACAGTATTGCTGGCTACACGGCTGAAAAAATTACACTTGGGAAAAGCAGTTGCTACCAGAAATCTCCAGCATTTGCTACCAGAACTATTGGAGCTACAGGCCACAGTGAGATACTTATTATGAAAATACTGAAGTTCATTTTGCTGACAGCACATGCAGCTGCAACACTGGAATGTCATTTGTCTCCTCTATGAGCAGGCAAATAAGCATGCTGGAGAACATTTCCTTTGTCTGCTCTTCTGCAATACACAAATTGCATGCACAGTTTGCAGTGCCAGAAAGTATTCCTACCTGCCCAACATGCATAAAGCTGGAAAGCATATCTCTACCAAATTTGACTTTACTAAATTCTATCTACTTCAAGACTTTCCAGAAGTGTTACTATTTATATGATGGTAGGTTCTTGTCTACTGTTTCCCTATAGCAGTAGGGCTGTGGTCTTGAAATTTCAGTAATATGACTTCCTTTCATGTTTCTGGTAAAAAAAAGGGAAATTAATCAGAATACTTCAAACTCTTTTTTGAGCACAAATAATAAGCGGGAAATTATGATGACCAAAACTGTGACTACTAAATAGGTATGTTTCATCTTAAGTATAATATTTATCTGAAGGTCTTACTGCTGTGAAAGTAATTCTTAAAAGTTAGTGAAAAGAATCTTTGATAGACTGAGTGGAAAAAAAGTTACTTGCCTTCCTTTCTTACAAACATTTTCTCTACCCAAAATAGATGGTTTAGTACAAAATGTGAAGGGAAGCCTTTAAACCCAGGAAAAAAACCCTGCTGCAGACCTGCTGCCTCATTTAATTTTATTGTGCAAGTTCAGAATGGGAAGACCATGGAGAGAAAATATAATGCTAGGTGTCTTTGTGAATACCAGTAACCACATTAGACTGTCACATGCTTATACATCCAGCAGATTTCGGTCACTGTAGACTTATTCATTCCAGCTCCATCTCCCTGGAGAGAGACACCTGTTTTTGGCAGGGCTAAGCAATCAGTCTATGACAGGGAGTTTTTCAGAACTCAGGGAAGGTGTGCTGTAATCTCTTTTTTTATCATTGCTGGAATGGCATAAAGACAAGGTGAGCCTACCTTATCTGATGCCATGGCAAGAAATGATAAACACGTATTATCTTGCAAGAGCTCCAGAAAATCCACTGTCAGAAAGGAAACCTCTTTAATCCAGTGATTCAGCAGATGGCAGTAATGTGGAGGAAGCTGATACAATGAAAACCTTCCATATTGCTCCATGGGAAGCAAGCCCCCCGTGTCTCTTTTGTCTCATTTCCTTTGTAACTTCAGACTTGCAGAGGCTGCAAACATGTTTATTCCTGCTTCTACTTGAGCTGGCACATCTCTCATTTTGCCTTGCCATAATGCTTTCTTTGCATATTCACACGCTTCCTCCGGTACACATGCTGCCCGCTAAATCCACAAGTCTTCATTTCCCTTTTTTAGGACCAAAGTGTCTCCTGTGAGTCTCCAACACATTCTTCTGTAAACTCTTAATCACAATGATTGCTGCATTTTTGTATCACCTGGGGTACATCGCACCATCTGGTGTACTAAGTATTTGTAATGGATTCCTAGAGTCTGGGGTAAACCATATACACCTTAAGCTGTTGGTGTATTTATATTTGTCAAACAGTTTGGATTCCAAAAATGGACAGGAAATATATCACATAATTTATGTTTTGCTATTCAGTGTTCAACAAGGTGACAAAAAGATTATTTGTTCAGAAATATACCACTACATGGCCACTTTCACCACTACATTTAAGTCTTACAGATCTTTTATTCCTGGCCTTAATTAAGAGTTGATGTCTATCTGTTCTGCTCTAGGGTTACTTTGGAGACAAATAGAACTGATGAATTTTAATGACATGCCTCTACTTTCACTGAAGAACCAAAGTGAACCATAGGACCCAGGAAAGATGCAGTTTATATTGTTTTTTGTGCCCTTTGCACTCTGCCATCTGTCCATCCCTGATGCCTACAGGAGAAATGGTGGGAACAAGATGTTGTTTCACACTCAAGAGTTAGCTGCACAGTACACTAGAAAGGGATAAAATATTTCTTACTGCATTTCTTTGGCAAAATTAATTAAACAATACCCCTTTTGATTGTAAATGGGCAATATATTAACACTGACAGTCTCTGACTGTCAAAATTCCCTCCAAAGTCCCTGTATGTTTCTTACACTCTTTCCCTAAAATTCTGAGCACTGTTACAGACAGGAAAATGGATTACTTAAGTATTTGCTCTGATTGAGTATGACCATTCTTATGTTCTTGAATGTTCTTGAATTCCTGTGAGTAGTTTATTGCAATCTATTACTACTTCCAAGGCTATTGCAACTCAATGAGATGAATAAAGTATCAACCCTTATCTCTGTCTTATGACTACTTACAAAATACAGTGAGAGGCTGTCATCACTACTTTCATTCTCCACTGTAAACTTATCATATTTCCTTCATTATAATACATTCTTCTACAAAAGTCAGAAAACTGCTGCTCCAATTGAAATATTCTTTATATTCAGATAAGGACCTGGAAGCAAGCAAAATGTTTATCCAGTAAATAGGTAATTTCCTCTACACTAAAAAGGACAAGGACAAAATCCAAATTCACTTTCTCAAATGCAATTCAACTTTCTCATGGATTACTTGTTCAGGGTAGTTGATGGTAGTTGATTTCCAGATTCAATCTTAAAAATATCTTGCACACAAGCGGCTTTTGATTTTCAAGCGCTTTTACATACTCGGATACCCAACCTCCCTATTTCCCCCACCACTGGTAGACAATAAATACTTATAAACTTTAATGCTGTACAAACTCAGGTGCTGCAACACAGTTTGTGCTTTTTATTTCAAGTTTACGTCTTGGAAAAGAAGAAAACTGCATAAAAGTGTGGTTATGGTTTTGCACCACAGGCACACCACAGAAAGCACAGAGAAGCCTGCTATTCCCTTCTCTATTTGGTAGTATAGCTGTACTCTGTGTTTTAGTTCAATTTGCACTTGCACAGCCTTTTACTAGGCTTCCTGTTTTAAAATTCTAAGTTTTTAACATTAAGATAATCATTAGCTCTATTGCTTATTCTGTAATGAACACCTGTTTAACCAGGTAAGATACCCATCTTCTTTCTATTTTTCTTCACAGTCAAAGCAAATTCATTTCTTAAAAGTGAAAAATTAATAGGAATTATAGGACACTTATGTCCTTAAGTATGCCTGTAATCTTACCTCCATTTTGACTCTCTAATGATCCAACTTATGGTATATTTTCTGTAATTGCAAATTCAGGATCCTACTTCTCATAGACAGTATATGCCCTAAAGTGCCTTGTGGTTTAGAAAACGTGCTTGTTCTGGTAAGCTCTTTGTACTACCCACATAAAAGAATTTAATGCAGAGCTATAAATACGTCTCAAAGCTCAACTGTAAATTAAAGCTGTCACTTCATATTGAAAGCCTAGAGATGCTACATGGCTTTAGGAACACACAAGGAACCATTACCTTTCCATCTTCTTTTTCTCTTCACATCCTGTGTTTCTGTCTTATTGAAAGCATTCCTTTGAGAATAAAGATTTTCCAGTTTGTTTTCAGTGAGGATTTATTCCCATTACACAAACACAGGATTATACCACAAGGCCAAGATTTCAATCGTAAGTCAGTGAAAAATGCTGAGTCTGTCTACTGGGAACACTAAATCATGAGTGTGATTTTTTTTTACTCTTTGCAATGTTTATGTAACTAGATTATGTTGTTGCATTATGCTTTTGGCCACCTTCAGTGTTCCTTTCCTTTTTCCATGGCATTAGAAGTTCCCGTTCTGCATTACTCATCCTAAGTTTGTAAGAGGTCTTACAGAAAATAGAAACCAGTGAAATAAGAATATATCATTTATCTGAAAAAGCTTCCCGGAAGTCTTTCAAGTAAGGCTTTGAAAGAGCTGGACACAGAGCAGAATTCTTTGATTTCTATTTCTAAGCATTCCCTTACATTATATCCCAAATTATCCAAATCTTTTTTTAATTATTAAGGAACAGCCTTGTAGTTAAAACAAAGGAGACACTTAGGAAAGGCTCCTGGCCTTCTCCCCATAAAGCTGTGTATGGTCTGTCTGAGAAGGCTGACATCAGACATGAAGTCAAGTCATGTTAATTCATGCAAATACCCAAATGTGCAAGGAGTTAGTTCGTAACTACATAACTTATATATATATATGTTAACATATACATTTATGTGTGTATACATGTATATATGTGTCTGTGTGTGTAATGAATTCAGTGTCCCTAACTCTTTGGATACACATGCAACTGTATAGAACTCATTCTGAAAGTCAGAATGAGTCACACATGCAATCTATCTGGAATTAAAATAGTTCCCTTTTCTAAATAAAAGAAACCCTGCAAATGTTTTAAGTATAAAAATTATAACAACATAAAGTAATTTGACCCAAAAGTTCTTTCCCCAAAAAAACCACTAGGTTCAGTGGAGCAGGCACACATGTGAGGAGGGCAAGATTATGTCTGATGTCCTCACAACAGCTCCAACCCACATGGTCCCCACACCAGCACTGAATCCACTCACCTGCTGTGAGGTCCTTATTCCAGAGGGAAGAACAGTCCTGTGACTTATTTTCACTGAGCCCTAGGACAAACTCACTTCTGGCAGTCGGTGTCCCACAGAATCCAAATCCTGGAGATAACCACAGGACCAGGATAAGGAAGAGGTGTGGGCAGGAGGTGGGGACCAGCTGTTCAGGGAGCCCTTTCTGACCATAGCTACTTGCAGCTCCAAGCAATTTCCTACACCTGAAGTCAGCTCTCCTGGCAGGGCTTTTAGGCCCTGTACAACATGTTTATTGCAAAGACTGAATTCCTGCATCAAATACAACTCTTTAGGTATTTGCTAATTGTTCAATGAATTTTCTTCTTGTGTGTTAGTCTACATTTCACATCTACTTGCTTTCAGAAACATTGTAAAATCGGCTCATATTTGGCAAAGTCTAACATTGCCTGCCTATGAATTAAACTCTTGAACTGGAAATAAAAAAATTTTTTGAAATCTACAAGGTTTATGTACTATATGGCTTCTAAAGTAAAATATGACCTTTCAGTGATTAAACTACGGTATGGCATTAATGCAGTAGAAGTAGTTCTCTTCAAAGAACTTAATGTTGAAGTTCTTTTCAAAGAACTCACTTTGATGTGAGGAAATATTTACTTAAATGGGAAGGTCTGATTCTTCAGGCACAATGGTAACTTGACCTAAGGCAATTACTCAAAACTGCCACATAAACTTTTCCTAAAAGATGCTTTCTTTGACTGACCAAAAGAACTGTAATTAGCCTCATATTACAAGATAAAGTCTATCTTGACCAAAAGCATATCCAACATCATAAGTTAGAGTTTTTCTCCCAAGACAGGTGATTAATCCATTTAAAAACCTACTGCAATAAAGCTTTTAGGTTTTAGTAGACATGTACAGGTATCAGCTCAGATTCATGCTGGTTTTTTAAAAATATAACAGAACAATCATGATCTAACACGTATAGGATTCTAAATAATTTAGACTTTTAGGGCTTTTTGGAGACAAAACCACTAGAATTTCAATATTTATCTTTGTTATTCACCACTTCCCTTCCTTTGCATTCCTATAAATCTTATAAATTATTATTTTAGGTTTTTTGTTGTTCATTATTGAAATCTTTGGCATCACAGGACCCAAAGCACTTATACAACCGTTAGGAATATAGCCTTTAAACATAATATTCCTTAACAGAAATCCTTGGGGAAGTGGTTACATTTTGAGAACTAGAGATAATGCATTATTAGTGCATTTAAGAAATGCCATATAATTTCCATAACACCTTTATTTCTTGACTGCAATTTCTTAAGTTGCCAAATTAAGCACATTGCTAAGCACTGAATATAGACAATGTAAATAATTTACTTAAGACTCCTTCTAAATTATAATTATCCAACATTACCTCTCTTCTGCAACTTCTTTGGTATTCCAAAATATGGTGAAAACCAAGACCAAATCCTGGGAGAATTCCTCACCTAACTCTTTCAAAACCTCAGAATGCAAGATACACACTCTTTCAAAATGTCTATCATTTTAATATTTAGTACTAGGGATCCTCTCAAATTATCACATGATCAAAAAAGGTTTTATCATCATTATCTTTTCAAACACCTCTATCATTTATTTCTTTCATTTTTTTTCCCAAAAATGGTGAAGAAATACTAAGACATCACTTCTGTCATTTCTACATTTTTAAGCAATTTGACTATTCTATCACTGCTCATGAGATGCTCATCACTGTTAACAACCTTTTTGCTTCCAACACATTAATACTTATTTCCATGCTCCATTTCCACTGCCACAGTTTTCTTTCTTGCCCTCTTTTGATGACTTTAAAAATTTTCTGACATACATAGACAGTTTTCTGCTACATACTGGAATATATATTGATCTTTTCCTGATGTACCTTTATTTTCCTTTCTATATATGTTTAAATGCTACCATTGGTTATAATAGAATTAATATTTTCTGTGTTAACCTAAAGATAAGTGACGTGGGTTGTTTCTTGTAACTGACCTTCATTTCATGAGTTTTAAGGGAAAGCAAAAGGAAGACAAACATTTCCCAAGAGTTAAGATGTACAATCTGTGGTTTAGACAAAAGCCCAGTAAATTGTATAATGTGACCACTGTAGAGCCATTTGGGTTTTTATACATTGTACACTTCTTAAACAAAGGATATGAAACTGAAAACTTTCGGTCATTTCTAGGTATTGAGTCTTGTTCACCATAGCATATCATAAATTTAGGTCTCTAGACCTTTTTACAGAAGTAACAAATGTAGAATTGTTAAAATCTATTCTGCTCTATGATTTTATAAAATAACTGCACAGGCAATCTAGTAGAATATTACAAAGCTACAATGCTTTGATCTTTCCTCATTATGATCCCGCTGCATCTCTTCAGCTAAGCGAAATGAGGAGATGTACTGGGAAAAACCTCCCCTTATATATAGCTATTGCTTCCTCTTTCCTTTTCAGGCAATTTCCTTTATTTCCATATTAAGGGAATGGCTACAGCAGGATACCAATCAATAACCAATTGTGAACCAGGCTTTTGGTTGCCACAAACTGCTTTATGCTAGCAATAATTCTGGTCTTATATTTTATTGTGGACCTCATGACATAGCCCTAGGTGAACTAAACTACTACAAAATCTCTGCTGAGTATGAGAACGTGTGTGCAGAAAAGGGCAGACAGGGTGAATAATAAATAGCTGCCGTTAAAAAATCATATTTAACACTACGAGATGTACAGCTATAGGCTTCAGAGCCTATATTTTTTAATTTTACAGCTCTGCTTTTTGGCTGCTATTTCCATGGAAATGCAGTAAAATGCCAAACAATATTTACTAAGCAAGTATCTGAATAACAGTTTAGAAAGAGGGCAATAAATGAGTTGAAGGAAACACATTACAAAAGCCTGCATTTCAGGGGAATTATTCTTCACCTGATATGAATTATGAAAAAATTATAGGACGTTGCATTTGGTCTAGTATCTGTAAAAATACTGTATTTAAATAAATTGGCCCTGTCACTATAAGAGAAATCAAAGCTAGTGATGAAACTGAGATAAAATATGTAATCCAGACACCAAACCTATTGAGAGGCCTGCATCCAATCTCAGCTCATTTTCCATCAGGAAACAGCAAAACCACATTTATTTAAAGGTTAAGACAGAATGTATTTAAGTTAGTGGAATACTTGTGTTTGATAAAGATATAAACTCCACCAGCAATAAGGAACTTTATTCCAGCAGGCACCACTAGTAATTAGTTGTACAGGCCCTAAATTCAGATCTGAGTCCCCTGGATTTCAGATTGGGCAACTGTGTTTAAACACAAACAGATTAAACCTCTCTTTCCTAATGCCCTGTGATGAAAATAAGAAAGTTTTGTCAGCTTGGAAGAATTGCCCAGATGTGATGAGACATCAGAACAAAACCCTGCTGAGATGGCAGTACCCAGCAAAATGTGCCAAGACCGCGCCCCACTCCATGGGAGTATGTCAACACTACTGCTCTTGGCATTATTTCTCATATGTTGAAATAAGTATATGGTGTGAGGATGAAGAAAAAGGAAAATAGTCGCTGTCCAGAATCCCTCTGGTGACTAAACCAACATTTGGTAGCAGTCGTCACTTCCAAAGTATTGTGGGTTGCTGAAAATCCTTTTGTCCCCTCCACAGTTGCACATGCTAACTTTGGCATGGCTGTAACTCCCACATAAGAGCACTCTTATCAATAACTTTTAATATTATAAAACTTACTATGAGGATTTATGGCACAGTGCTCAGCATACCACCCTCCATTACAACTAACTCTGATTTGTCAACTTGTAGAATTACAAATCTAGTGCTGGTTGAAGAAATTACTATGAACATATTAATCTGTTTCCTACAATGGCATCAATGAAGGTGGAGGTGACAAGGTAAAGGGCTGGTATTTTGTGGGCTCTGATTTCAGGGAACGTTAAGTCTATGTTAATCCTGCCATGCAATCAATATGTTTTAATTTGACTGTATATACTGCTAACTGGAACAGCTGTTCAACCTGAGCATGGTGTGTACCCTCCATGTATTCATTCTCAAAATGTCAGGATGTGCTTGGGAGCAGGCATGGAGCAGTCTCAACATCCAACATAACAGCGAAGATGCTCTTTAGAATAAAAGAGTATAAATGTCACAGTTGTTACGTTGAAAACTTTTAAAAGGAAAGCAAAACAACTTGAAAACCCTCAAGACCTAATTTAGCAAGCCATGCAAACGGCATACATTACAAGGAGAATTTACACCGCTGCAATTACTTCGGGCTGCAGGAGTCAACCAGAAGTTTTGGAGGTTAAATCAAATAACCACTCAAGTCGAAGGCTAATTATGTTTTCTCTTTCAATCCAGTTCTTAAATGACTCCTATTGGGTCATATGCTTTCAAGAAATTAGACTAATCCAGTAAGTATATTTCTGTGTGAAATTACGATGGGGTTTAGATCAACCTAAAATGATTCGGGGATAATGTATCCAATTTCATGGCACAGAGTGACACAAGCTATTAACCACATGAAGCATCTCAGCTTCCCATAGGCCAACATGGAGTTCTACCCCTTTCACATGAACAAATCACTGAGTGTTATTCATATTGAGATTGATTCGCATACATGAGAGAGGATGCTTTACACTATTATGGCATTATAATATCAACATGGTGTAAATACATTTTATATACCACACAGAATTTAGGATCAGTCTTTCTTTAGTGTTTTAGAAGTGTGAATACACTTTACTACCTCCTCTCTACAAATGGGGGGAAAAATTCAGACAATTATGGGCTGCAGTTTTGCTCAAATTTCATTTAGGTGAACAGAGGTAAAAATTAAATCTTTGTATGGTTATAGGAGATAAAGATTCCAAACACATAGAAAGCAAGCAAGGACTTGCATGCTTTGCATCCAATAAGGAGTGAGTTATATGAAAGTTTTAGCAGCTAAATGAAGCGGATGAGTAAGTGTATGTTTATGTTAGGTTTTCCGTGCTGATGTTTCATAGTTTTACTACAGACAGAGGTAAGCAGCTGATTATTATCCCCCAAGAGCAAGAGGAAGCTAGTAAGCAATTATTCTGAATTGTGGTACAAGACACAATGCCTCCCAGAGCTATTTGTAGGCTGATGCAATTTACATACCATTGTTTGCTCAAGCTTGTGCTTAAAAAACACTGTTTATCCAAGGCAATATTGTTGTGCATGAGCGGTCAGGTCTGAAACTCAACAAGCTTCCTCATCTCACATCTCCTTGGTTGCTTCCAGAGACATTCTGCAGCTTTACTGGCGGAAACAGAAGATCCTCTCCTTCAAACAAAGATATTAGTTGAAGGAATGGTGTTGTTTCTGGAGTGTTGGTGCAAGATAAAAGGAGATGTGAATGCTGACTGTTAAGGGACACTAGGAAGAAATGGACCAAGTCTTTGTCTTCCATACACGGGGATGGAAACGGAGCAAAACAGAAAATGAAATTGTGTTTTTGAATAATAATTTCTAGTATTTTCAATATATTTCCATTTTGAAATAACATAATATTCCCTTGCTCCTGCCAGGAAGGAAGCTCTTCTAGGTTCCAGATTCCTCCCAAACTAACACACAGAAAGGGATCTGGGCAAGCAAGCAAGCACAGATGTAAATAGGCAGCAGTTATCTCATGTTTCCAATGGAAACCTCCTAGAGTTCAGTGGAAATCTCTCCAAACAGTCACATTCAATTGTTCTTTTTCATTTTTGTTTCAGCAACATCAGAAATGTTCTAATCAGCCTTCAAAAATCTAAATGTTAATGGCATCTGCTTAATAATAGCTGGCTCAACTGAAATCTGTAGTTAGAATGTGTAAATACTATCTTTGTGTAATGTGTAAACAGATCTTTGAAATGCATGGTGTATGTGAAAAACTGAAGGTGAGAGTGTTTGTATATATAGAGATATCTATCCATATGTAAATAGATTAATAGGTAAAGATTGTAGCAAAGATGGCATATGAGGCTAGCATGAAGACTTCTTTTATATAACTAATGTACATTTTCATTTGGAAATTATTTAGACAAAAAGATTTTTTTTAAACTATCCCATGGCATTGCCCTTTAAATTCTCAATTTCTTATTTTCAATTTTTCCTAAATTAACTCAGACCTAGAAGAAAAAAGAATGTATTTCATATAAATTATTTTGTATTTATATATTTCATATAAATTATTGAAGAATTCATACTGTGATATAAGTGTACAGCTTAGCAAACTGCATAATTTTAGACAGAAACAGTTGTAAGCAAAACTGAAATGAAGGAAACAAGCTAAATTAAATTAGAATAGGTGATCTAGGAGGTTTGTAGGGCCAGCCTTACAAGGCATTCAAAGTGAACCCAGCTCATTTGACTTTCACCAAAATATCACGCCCTGCTCATGTCTTACTTTAAAGACAACCCATATTTCTAACCCTGGAGAAGCTGAAGAGTAAGTCTTCCCTATCCCATGGTTAATAAGAATCAAACATCTTTCTACTAGAGCAGGGAAAAGGTCACCCTGATTTTAGCCCATCGCTGTGGCAAATCCATAGTAACCCCTTGAAATGTTAAGCAGCTGAGCATGCTAAAAACAATGTAAATGAGAGAAGAAATAAACCCCAGGAGACAGGTCCATGCCTGGTGTAAATATCACAATTTCGTTAAAGCAATCGTATGTGTGACAATACACAGTGAGTGAGAATTTGCTTAGGTGTTGTTTCCCGCCCCCTCCCCCCCTAAAAAAAATTAATTGTATCTTATATATATTTTTACTCTCCACTAAAAAAAAACCCCTAAAATAATCTGCTCTTTTAGTTAAATTATATTGAGGACAGTAGAAGCTTTAAAAGGAAGTATGTGGAGGACAAAAGGGTTAGAGGGGGAAGGAAGACTTAGAAATTATCTCTCTTGATCATTATTTCTCTTGTTTCTCATAGCTCAAACTATATTCCTCATCTGTTAAGAGATCAAGTGTATTTTTATAATTATTTCCTCCTGTCAGGAGGCAATCTGAGAAAAGACCTCATAGTCTCATTCTCTGAAACATAGAAAACTTCATTACTAAGACTGCTTCCTTCAGTTTAACCTATCAAGTGAACGATAGCCCACGCAGGTTTCTAGTCTGCCAGAAAATCATATTCTCCCTCTTCTGAGGCTCATGATGAATCTTGCATGAGCCATGCCTGCCTTAAAATCAGATATTTTTGTTCATTTTGTGATTATTTTATTATCAGCATGTCTGATTTCCTTTAAATTCTATGGGTATTACTTGGAAATAAGTTTGACAGTGCAGATCCTCAGCTTTGCTGAGAGACTCAGCATTGCAGCTCATTAGGATTAAAACCCAATTCGGTCTGCTTCCAGTTTCTCAGGGTTGTTATCTTGTAGGCTTCTTGAATGCTAAATCAAGGAAGTTTTATCTGAGTAATGTCCTAAAACATCTACATTGTAAATAATAAATAACTGTTTCAAGCCAAGGGGATGTTCAAAATGTTTTTTTCAAACTAAGATCAACAATATCTCCTCAAAGCAAATCATTCATATGCGAGAGCCCTGTCTATTAAACAAGTGCAGGATTGATTGGGTTGTCTCCCATAAAAGCCATTGGGCAATAGTTATTTACTGAAGTAATCTGAAGAAGAGCACTACTCTATGATCTTAGAACTTCTTATGTTTTCTGTGTGCTAGACCATGAACCTTGGCAAGAGAACAAAGTTAAAATTTTCTTGTAAACTCTGTACTTCAAACAGAATAGAAGCACAGTATGCACAGATAAACAATTATAGAGAAGTTCAAAATGCTTGTCATGACCCTGTTCCCCACAGCTGGATAGCAGAAGAGCTCGAAAATGATCATAAAAATACTGGGTTGGTGTTTCAGAGATGGTCCATAATGATTTAATGCCTGGGGATGCATTCAAGCATCCCTCAGGTGCCTTAGCACATTAACTGTAAATTCCTACAGGCAACTCTGAAACTTGAGTTCTTGCTCACTAGAAAACGTACTGTGGACAGAAAGCAAAGAGATTCCTTTGATTAGATGCGATTTCCCGTTTATAATAAAAAGATTATGACCTGAGGCTGTTTCACTAATGACACTATGACACATTTAGCAACATTTTACTCTTTTATTCTGCCTCAATCTAGGGTTTAGAAAATCAGCAGTTTATATCTTTGTGTTCTAAACCGTGTTTAATCAATAAGTAATGTTTGATCTCTGCTATTTTCAAGTCATGCAGGTTTAGGGGATGGACTTGTTAGAGCCTCATTCAATATATCACTTATGTGTCATATTTATGGACTATTTGATCACACCTTACTTGTGGTCTGTGCCACTCCCCTTCAAATAATCAGCCATGGCAGTTCTGAGATATCCTTGGGGGAATTGAACCCTGTTCCTCTGCAAAGACACAGAGGGAGCAGTTTCTGCATCATTAAATTTCAATTTAACCCTTAAAATAAGGCTTGAGTAAGTACTAAGGAGACATATAAGCTTTGTGCTAACCTTCTTTAGAGGAATGAATTGCATTCTACTATGATTATATTTCACTGGGTATCTGTATCTCATTGTATCTAACTGTAACTCACTGACTAATGGAAACATCATTCTTAGCACAGTTTTCAAGACAGTGATGTTAAACATTTTATTCTTCTGTTAATAATAAATTGATACAAAGTGTCATTGCCTTTGTGCTTTTTTCTTTTTTTAAAAAAAGACTCTTACTACTGTAATGAACTTTGCAATGAACAATCTTTTCCTATAACATTAACAGTTTAATTCAAAGTTCACTTTCCATGCATATGCATCTAAGCATTCATATAAAAGCACTTAACAACTAACATTTTAGCTAAAGTCTGCTGCAACACCATAATTTGACTAATTCTACTAACAAGTGGCAACAAAACATGTCTTAAATGATTCCATTCAAAATATAAAAGTAATACAACTTTTTGTTTTTTCAGGCTAGAGGAGACAGATTCTCTGCCTGGATCAATTTTTAATGTATATTCAACCGTTTAATAGCAGTTGAAAAATAGATAATGAACCCTTAGCATCACAAGAAAAAATATGGAAGAATATTGCAAAATCCATAATTCTGGCTGACTATAAAAGTGTGCTAGTTTTTTCTTTCTCTGCTCCTTTCATTTTTCTTGCATTGACACATATTCTTTCATGGCATGATTAGAAACAAATGCTAACCTGATGAAAGCGTCATCACCATATATTGTATGCGTCCTCTGAAACAAGTGTTTTTCACAGCCATGATGGCACAGGCTTAAAAAAATGTTTTTGCTTTTCAAAGGTACATGCTGAAAAACTACAAATGTCAAAATGTCAGTGTAATCACATGGGACCGGATAGAAAGTAGGCATATATCCCAGCTACTTGCTTAAGAAGCAGCAGCAGAGATCCTTATTACTATTTCAATTGTAGCTGAAATATATTTCCATGCAGACAAATTGTGGGAGTATGTGCATGGCACTTAAGTTCTGCTTCAGCATCCTAAGTGAGGCTTATTGCTAGAACCTCTCCATTTAGGTTATTTTCACCGTGAATGGGACATGCTTTATATAAATCAACATATGGCAGTACAGACATATCAGAGAGGTTTACAGTGATGAGTCTGACAAGAAAATTATTTCTGAAACGGGCTTAAACACTTGAGTAAGGTACTCTGAGTTAAGAATTGCCATTGCTATTCTAGTGCCATAAACATCCAATGCACACAAAAAGGAAGACAATTATTAGGAATCACTGAATCATTCTGAGGGAGCAGACCAGCAGCCATTCTTCCTATTCGCACAGCCGGCTTTGTTTAGCCAAGAATGTCTCTCTTGCACGCAAACAAACTATATGCTATCTTCAAGATATACATATATAAATATCTAGATGTACATGTTGATCAGTCACAGCTAAAAAAGCTATTCCAAAGTACTTTTATGTCTTAATAAAATACCTAGACATATACACTAGAAGATAGCACAAACCAACACTGTTATATGAAGAGCACACCTATAATATTTTGCATAAATAAACTGTACATTTTGTACTTCAGCATCAAATTTTTAATATGAAGGAGATGTGTGTAATCACCATAAGCACAAGCATGTTTCTGTGTCTGTCCCCTATCTCTTCTCTCCCTTTCATCACATGTTCTATTTCAACTGTTTGTTGAAATATGAGACAGGAGCAGAAGTCTCCAAGATTCAAATATCTCAAAAATATTTCAGGAGAATAAGGTAAAAGAGACATCTTAAGCAGGAAAAGTCTACAAGGAGTCCCGTTTGGTAAAACTGGACAGAGATTACAGCAAAGTCTACACCAAAGTCAAGTTAACTGTAAGACAAAACTGAAGAAAACCTGGCTCCTCCTTCCAGAGCTCATCAATCTCCTGGCAAAGCCTGGAGGAAGGGGAAGATGGAACTCATACATCTCTGCAACTGTGCAGAGAATGGCAAGACAACTCAGCTGGCTGAGCTTGAAGGAGGCTGAGCTTAAGAAGTTGAGTTTGTTTCTTGATCTACACACAACACTGCTTGCTATCTGTGAACGGAGACAAGCAGCATCGAACACAGGTGCTGAGAGAAGGACGCCCATAACAAGGCTCACAGCCAGGTTTGTGTGTGAAAGCACTGCCAGGCTTAGGCCATTTGAGAGGTGGGTTGCACTCTCTGGAATTCTCTTTGAATTGAGGTGGGTGGTTTTCCGTGTTTTATGTATTATGGAATGTCTCAGTTGTTCCAATGTATAAGGTATATGTGACATTACAGCATCTGTATGGAAGAGGAACCTTTCTCCCACCTATAGGCCTAAAACTATTGGAAAAAAAAAGTCAACTAACACTTAACCTCTTAAATTAGTATCAATGAAGCAGCAATTTGGTAAAATAAAGTGAAAGTTTATCACGTGAACTAATAATGGCATTTTAAGATCTGTATTTAACTTCAGTAATAGGGAAAAGTGACTGTTATATGCAAAGAATAGAGAAGATAAAGATATTTGTTCACTTCAATATCTCTGTTGGCTTGAATTTCACTAACCGAAAGTAGCACAGGTCGATGAATGAACTAAAATTTCACTTTCAACATGCTGAGTTTTACTGAAAGGAAGTTGTAGAATCTGAAAAAATTCTAAGATGTTTATATTATATTCAACTCTACTACTATTAAGTAATTCATATTGTATATTATAATCCAAACAGGTACAGAATAATTATCTTTGAAAGATTATTAAAGAATAATATGTTTGTGTAAATACTAGCATATTGAAATACACATTAAAATGAAACAGAATGCAGCAACAGCAACAAATTGGACTAAAGGTATAATGTTTAACTTACTAACAGGTTTTTTAAAGTAATTTAGTATATTCTAAATACTCTATGCAATTTTTTTTGTTTGTTTATTGCATGCATATTTACTAGTAAATGGAAGGTGCTTTCTTTATGGCTGATAGAACTGCTACTAAGAGCTACGTTCAGGACATTACTGCAAAATTGTAATGTTTAGGCTGTCTGATGTTTTCCATAAAATCTCCAAAAGACAAAATTCTGTGAAACGCTTATTCCACACATGTTACACACCAGCACAGAAAATAGTCTAAGGCACTTCTACAGAAATCATCAGAACACACTGCAGCAGCTAGCACAAGTAGCCCACCAGGAGCTCTGTTACTGGAACAGAAATACTGAGTCAGGCAGTTCAAAAATACATATGTGTGTGCGTGTGTGTGTGTGTGTGTTTATATATATATATATATACACACACATATGCTACTAAAACAGTCCATTCTGGGGCAAAAAAAGTCAACACATCAATTCATCTGCCCCAGGCTGTATGATTCCAAAGTTGGAATGAAAGGGGAAAACATGCCTTTGTTAAGGACATACACCTTGTGAAGAGCAATATCCTTGATATATTGACGTGTACAGATCAATCCAGTAAAGCATCAGCCTCATGACATTGGTGGTGTTGGACACAGATGAGTTTAGAGTAAGAAATGGTCTAGTATTTCACTAAAACTCCTACAACAGTCCCTGAGAATCTGCTAAGATTACCAGCAGTGAGAAACATAATGACTGCGAATTCTGGAGTAATTTTTTTTAAGAGTATCACCTCCTTGGTAAAAGTGTTGTTAGTTACCATAGCAGTGTATGGTACAGGAAAAGTACAACTACAGCCACAACCACAACCAACCAGAGTCAACCACAATGGTTTATGATTAGCTGATCAAAGATGTATACACACAAATTCTTTTGGGGGTTGCCTAATCTAAGGTGTTGGGACCACCTCCTTCCATTGACTGCACTGGGTACCAAGGTTTGGCATCCTTAAACACCAGTTTTAAAATGCCCAAGCCTCACGAGGGCAGATGTAACAGTAGACTGCAACAGGTGTGAAGATGTCCCTACGTATGAGGCTGCCAAATGTGTTTGACTTGGAGAATACATTTTTGCTAAGATATCACTGTCCTCCTTTCTGAAAATGCAACCCTTTACATGACCCCCTTTTCTTGAATACATAATCCCATATCGTCTTCTTGCTTTCTTCCACTTATTATTCTCTCTTCCTCTTCAGCCCTTTGCCCTTACTTTTCCCACATGCTGATAAGCCTGATTTTTAAAGCAAAAAGTAGTCCTACTTTGTGCAGTTTAAGGTAGCGGAGAAAAAGAAACAGTCTTTCTTCTTTGCCTTCTCTGCTCTTTAGACGATTAGTGTCAGAGAAAGTTTTTTGGGAGAAGGTGGCTGAGTCCCACCTAAGAGATTCACAGGGACTGGGTCAAAATGCTATGTGGAAATAGTTATTACATATATTCTCAAAAAAATCAGCAAACAAGCAGGATCTTTCTTACTGGACAGAATGGAAATGTTTAAAGGCAGGTTTAAAGGATGACAGGTCTTTTGTTTCAAGGCCAGTGGAAGACTAAAAAGAGTGTGTTTTCAGAAATGGTAGTTTCACTTGAAGGAAGAAGGAAAAATCATTGTTTATCAAGGGAGTGTCCTCTGTGAAATTCCTAATGATGGCAAGGGCAGAAAAGTGAGAGCAGAGCAGGTTCTTCATAAGAAACTGAATTAAAAAAAAAAAAAAGTAAAGGCATTTTTAAAAAATGTTTAGAGAGAACAGGGGTCAAAGCAACCCTGACGCTGCTGTGACTTTTCTTAAATTGTGCTACCAGCAGTCCAACTTTGTCCATAATCTGTATCTACATAAAGTCCTCCATGGAAATTGAACAAGCAGTTTATATTCATGCACTTAATACTACCAATCCCTAAAATCATGCATATCAGACCTGTCATCTATGAATAATTGGGTTAGATATTAAAAGAATCTATACTGCAATATTTACAACACTTAAAAAAGCCCCCAAAATAGCCCTGGCAGTAATAGACAGCAACAGTCACCAGCCAGTACCTCTCCAAATGTTTCACTCTCTCTCACCTTTTCCTTTCTGAGTGTCTGTCTTTTCTACAGGCTTGTTGCTCCCTTGCTGGCATTTGCAATGGGCTGCATCAATTCAGATGTCTACTGTCTCACAGTAGACACCAAGAAATGGCTTTTTATCTGCTGACACATTTGTGCCGTCTGTGGGAAAAGCAGCAACAATTTGGCACCAAGAACAACAAAGAAGTCCCAGTCCTTTCCCTGTGATGTTTTCCAGAAGTCCTCAATCATAAAAATCAGATTAAAAGCAATTTCAGCTTTGTTCCTCCCATTAAGGGAGAATGTAACTTCAGTGGAACCACTGACTTTGTGTAAATTCACAGGAACAGTCTACATAGAAAGATGTCTACAGAAAACTGAGCTAAAGCTGAATATATTTATACTCATTAAAAAAAAGGCACAGGCCTCTCCCCCTAAAATAATCTGTATTAGCATGAGGAAAAAGGAAATTCATTGCTATACACCTCTCTAGTAATAAAGGAAAGGACTTTGACTAATTTCACCAGGAATCAACCAGGCCTAGTGAGACCAAATAAATGTTACCACCATTGACAAAGGGCATGTCTACATCCACAAGTTAATTGCATAAGCTTATACACTGAGAACACAAACCCTGGAAACCAGGGAACTCAAACTGACTCCAGTTGGTCAGTGCAGCAATGTGATGTGTATCCTTTGCATCAGTGAGCACAAACTCCTCGGTGAAACTCACATCCAAGCTCTTCAGACTCATCTGGGATTTGAGATCTCACGCATACTTCTAGAGAGACAGACATTGACCAGAGGTCTCACACCATCTGTCTGTCTTACCCCAGAAATTTCAGGGAAGGCAATAAAGTGCAAAGCATTTCTTTTGTTCATTTGCTTTGAACAACATAGGGAGGCCACTTCCAATTTTGAAGCAGAGCGAATATAGAGCTTTCATCTCTTTGCAAAAAGTTAATTCCAAATGGTAGCAGAACTCACTAGGGTTTTCAGCACTGAGCATTCCCCAGCAAGCCTAGCCTGCAAGTCTTAGATGGCAAGCAAGATACATATTCTAAATCACAGACACTACGTGTAATTTTCACACATTCAGAGTTGCCCAGGAGATCATAAAAACAGGCAAAATAAATAAATAGTTTGAGTTAAGTAGTGGGACGAATGGCTACTAAACACATCTTTTTATGAGGAGCCTGTGTCTGTGTTTGTGTCTAGGTAAGAAAACACAGAAAGAGGAAAAAGCATTGAAAAGGACAGTGAAAGACAATCTTGGCGACTAACCCAGGAAAGAATGCTGACAGAAACCCAAGAAAGAAGTGAAGAGAAGAAACAAAACATGGGAAGAGTAAAGCACTAGAAGGGCAGACACAGTATTTTCCATTGCCCATGAAACCCATGTACTGAGAGGTAAAGTAGTCTTAGGTTGACTCAGTGGAAGAATAAGCAGTGAAGGAGGAACAAATTATTAGATTTCACAGCCTATTTCTTATGTACAGGAATTCAACAAAGGCTGGTCCCAAACATGAGATTTCACTGGGATTTATCCCCAGTGGTCTTCACTACGTTGCAGAAAATTATGAAGTTCATTAAAAACAAGAGCAAAAGAGTTACCATGTAAACTACTTCCCACACACATAAGTAGCACACAAACCACATTTATACCATATGTTATCAGTTGGAAGACACACAAACTAAACAAGTTTTCAAGACCACATCTCTGACATTAATGTTTATTGTAAAAACTCAGGCACTCCAATCAAAGGTCTACACCTTGCAGGAGGTACTTAGAAACACATCACGAAACAATGATTTCTGATGCAGAAAGCTTTTCTTTTTTCAGTCCCAGCACAGCATGATGGGATTTGCTGTATTAACCTTTGAAACGGAGGTTGGATTCACTCAGAAAGGAGTGAAGAGTGAATCCAAAAATATCACTGCAAATCTACTACTTTGCTGTGGTAGTCGGGAAGGACAGACTCAAAGAAAGCAAAATGTTCCTCCTCTTCTGTATGGTGAGCAGGCAACCACATCACAAAAGTATCAGCATACTCTTTTGTTCTGAGAGCAAAAGACTAGCTAGGTAAAGAGAGGGGAACTGCATCAGTGTCAAAGTTTATGGAACAAAATATTTATTTACAGCATCCAGAGAATCAACGTCTTTTCATTTACAAGCAGAAGAAGGTCTGAATATGTAATAGATATAAAACCACTTAGCTAGAAGGTCTGAGGTATTTCACAGGATCCTTGTATAACCTAAGAGACAAATTTGTTCAATTTACATTTTAGTGGGACGTAAGAGGTCCCACTATCACACAATAAGTGCTCAAATCATAACAAACTTCTGTGTTGGCAGTTCTCCAGCAAAGGTGGTGCATTTCTTGATACTTTCTGGGAGTATGTTATTTACAGACTTATGATCTGTCACAATTACACCTACCAATGATACCTTGAGAAGTCATCTGCTTTGTCCTTTATAGCAGTTTTGTCCTTTAATGCAATAGGCATCATAGAGTAGGATTTTGAACACTTCTGCTCTTATCTTATATTTTGATAGAAAGCAACTTTCTGTGGGAAAACCCCAGATAATAAATCACTGAAGTACTAAACTATGTTGATGGCACATCTGTTTTAACAGTATGCAGTGTCACATGGTGTGCTGCTGAATAAACTGTGCCGCTGGAAGAGGCTTTCCCATCTGTTAAAGGACCTTCACACACGTTCGCGTGAAGTCACATTTCATATTCCTTTTTTTTTTTTCTGAAATTGTACCCATACAAAAAGATCCAAAATCTTAGGAAGAAGCATGGCTGGGATAGGATATAGCAAATTCAAAGAGTCAAGATACAATTTTCTTTTTTCTCCTCTTCCTCTCAGTAGTTGAAATCAGCAGGAAATGAGGTGAAAACCAAATGATGGGAGTTTAAAAGGAGAGCATTATAAACCAGAAACTACATTACAAGAGAAAGAGAAGGAAGCAGAAGGAATGCAGAAAACAGAGAGATCAGCCAAGAGGAAAAAAGTATTCATCCTACTGATGACGTACTAAACTTGAATTCATAGAAAACTGTGGTTGATTCTGAGCTCTTGGTACTGTGTCCTTCCATAACCTTGATCATATAATTTTACCACTTTTCATCTCAACTCTAGACACAGTCCATGGGGACCACCACCACTACCCTAACTACCCAACAGTAACACTGCCAGGATAATGGCAATAATGACGAGATGTGTCTAGGCACTCAGAAGGACCCTACTCCCAAAGTCACAGTCATGGGCAGAATACTAAAACCTGAGAGTGGCTCTAAGAACAACAACAAAATAAAGACTGTACAGACCTAAGCAGAGGCCAGAACAAATAAAGAAAATAAAACTTCCTTTATTCAATCAACTGCTTTGGAAAGATATCCCTTTGAGAAATGCCCATTTTTTCCCTTAACTGTATTAATTAGCCCACTGATTTTCTACTTAGAGAATATACTTTTTATTTCTTTCATAAGACCATTCTTTAGAACTTAAAAATCTTCTGGGAGTCACCCACACTCAGATATAGCAGTTGTTTGACTAGGTTTTGGCAAGAAAGTTGCCGTTTTTAATGTGTAATCAGTCATTAATTTAACTCTCTAGAAGTCTTAATAACAAATTTAATCCCTACTAACCATGAAAAAGAATAACAAGACTTTTTACCTTCTCATTTAACACAACCAATTAACAAATGATGTGCGGACATATACAATGTATTCCGACTCACTGCATATCACCAACCTAAAATATATGGAAAGGGAATGGGGAAAACTACCAGTACCGGCCTTGTCTTGCTAACAGGTTTAAAGGAGGTTGTCCAAGAGTATTCCAGATGGCTGAGTTTTATATTAACTGTTCACAGAGTGAAATGGGCTGTTGCTGTGAGTGATGTCCCACATTAGTAAATGTTGGTCTTTCTCATCACATAAATCATAAGCTATCTATCTTCCTGATGCTATCAGTCCTCTCAAGATGCCTCAACCATGACAAGAAATAATGAGAGATTAATTAAACTGTTAACCTGTTCCGTAGTACTAGCCATAGGGAGAGGGAAAGATAGTCCTTCATGGAGAATGCTGTCACTACAACACACCTTGGAGAACAAATGCTCTCCATTAGCCCAGGACCCTGTAGAATGTATAGAATTTGCAAGAATTATATTTTAGATAATTTTATACAAGGGGGTTTAGGCTGCTGTGATTGTAGCTCATGATTAAAATGATCCACCATGTTTAAGGGTATAAATGATGAAAACTTCAGCAAAGTCGAAGGTAGCCCTTAGTCATCTGATAAGTTTCCAGCCCATGCAATATTTTCCAGGAATAAACATATGCTGCAGCTGGCAGGAACACAAGTAAAACAACAAGGGAAAGCTACTTGGATGTATCAAATACTCTAAAAATCACACAGAGAAATATTGGCTGAGATTGGAAATAAATGGTTTCTGTTCCTTGTAAAGAAGAACACTTAAACAAAATAATGTATCACCTTGTCCATTCAAACTCATTACTAGAACAAGTAAGATTGTGTGTGCAATAGAAGCAATACAGCAAACAGTGCTGTGTAGTAGAAGCAGGTGTAGCATGTGAAGGGTTTACTTCAAACTAGTCTGGTATCATGGAATGAATGTTCCTGGTTTATTTTCATTTGAAGGAACCCTAGTTCATGTACTCTGACAGTGCTCCATGACAGAAAGCAAGTGCAGTCAGAGGAGGCAATCAGGATATTCCCTTCAGAAGCACTAATCCTAGTATTGACACAAAGTTCGCTTTCAATGAAAAAGAAAGAAGTATAATATGTAGTTAATCAGTGGGGGTTTGTTCCCATAAGAATGAATTAGATTCTCAAAAAGAAACCCAAAAATTTAGACTTCAATACCACACACATGAAAATCTGTATTTTCATGCACACAAGTCCACACAGGCTGGCTTCAGTGCGACTATGATGTGTTGCCATTTCAGGATAACTATTCTAATGTGTCTTCACAGTTACCTGCAGATGCCTCCATACGTGCTTTCACCTGAGCACAAGGTCCTGAAAGACAGGTCTTACAAAGCAATGCAAAATCACATGCTGCTCTGTCTACATGAATTTAGCACTACATCTCGTTCGTGTTTCACCAGTTCACTATGCCATGACTGTCTGCACTTGACTGCATAAACATGCCCTTTGCTGTCAAAAGGGCAATGCTTGGCTAAATGGATGATTTAAGATTCATACCTTAAGCAGAGCTGAGCACTATAAGCCAAGCAGAATGGAGGAGGAACTATGGAACAAATCATAAATTGGTGACACAAAATAATTATTGCTCAAAAACTTGATAGTACTAGATATAAATTGCACAAATGTAAAAGAACACAGTCACTTGCATTTACATACTTTCTCTGTCTCTGTTTAATTGGAATTCAAAACTTGGTGTAAAATCCTGATACAAATAGTCCCTTGCTATTTGCAGATGAGTATTTGAGCCAGTTTCTGTGCTCAGGCAAAGTTGACGCAGCTAAATGAAGTAACATATGAAAAAACCAAAGAAACTTCCTTACTAGAATGCCCACTTTTCCTAGGGCAGTAAGTGTCACAAGGGAAATTACTTGGATTTTTCCTGTTTTAAAAAGACCCTGAATCTATGCCTTCTTAATTGTGAAATGTATTAAGAGTTTCAGACATGACATTATTCTCTAATGCTCCTGTCCATTAATGGAGCACATTCATTGTACTTATTAAGATGGTAAAGAATCATTAGACTGGTGGGAATGAGGGAAAGAAAATTGAAACATTCCCTGCTAAGAAACTAATTTAACAAAAATGACAGGAAGCCAGTGGAACCGAAAAGCAGGAGATGTTAGAATTAGGTCTACTCATTTGACTCATGTTTGATGCCATCCACGAAGGCTGCTTTGAAGAAAATCATCCTGGTCCTCCTGCTCTCTGTATTTTTCCACAGAGTACTCTTTCTACTCTCTTCTGACAGAATGCCTGTGCCCCTACTTTATCCTCTGTAATGTTTTCTGAAACAGGGACTGACCTCTTCCACAGTGCTGGTGCTCCTACTGCACTGCCTCAGATGGCTTTAAAAGGCTTAACGTTACACTGTGTTATATTCTGGATATATAAATTAACTGCAATCCTTTAAGTCCACCGATGCATACGAAAGGTCGTTGACCAGTAAGGGCTTGGAATGCACACCTGGAAGGCACAGGCAGCAGGAAAATATGCAGCAGTGTTAGGAGGAAAACATTTCTATAATTTTTTTTTTAAAGATTTCAAAATGTTCCATATCGCTACTGGAAGGACCTGTGCTCATCCTAGTATTTTGGAAAAGCCCAGGCAAACGCTGTGCTAGTGGTCACCTAACAGCCAGGGAATTAGCCTGGGATATGAAAGCTGAAGATATATTTGGATTTGACCTGATTCAAATTCAGGAATTAGATCTCGCCATTCTGTATCAAAGGGAACTGTCCTAATGCAGACGAAATCAAATACATCTGTGGTCTGGCACAATAATTCTTTTTTTTTTTTTTTTTTTTTATACTTCAAGGTGAAAAAGATAAGATATAAGGAGTATGCCTAAGCTTTTAGTCTGGAGTGACTGGTTTCATAGAGAATACAAGACACGGGTGTTTGTTTCCCTAATCCTGGTTCTTAGTGTTGAATATCAGCATCCCCATATACTGGCTGAATTTTCCAGGCTCCAGGTATTTCTGGGGTCTTGGGGTCTTGAGTTTCTCTGCTTTTGGCAAAACAAACAAACAAAAAGCTCAATTTTGGAATACAGTATGTTTTCTCTCAAAATGGAAAACAGAAAGGAAGTCAGCTTCCACCAAAAGGGAAAGCAATTAACATTAAAATTTGTCACTAGCCATGGTCTGTGGTAAAACAGTAAATGGAGATGATTTTGAAAACAAAGCCTGCAGCAGACTTAAGTCTCATAAAGCAGCATAAGATGGTTGACTCAGTGTTTCATAGTTTTTCTGCCCAAGGCTGTTTTTGCAGAAGTGAACTATAAGACGGCCTGCACCTCTGGGACAGTCCCCACCACAACACAAGGACACAACTACTAGAATGATCTTTTCAGTGGCTGCCCAAGAGTCCGTTCAAGACCCTAATTTCCAAACTTTAGTTTGTAACTCAGAACGATGGTGCTGCTTTGTCCTATTTCTAGTATTAACCTGTGGACGTATGATCCGAATCAAAACACAGTAGAACAGGGAGCAAGAGAACTAATCTTCCATTCACTGGTTTGCTCTTTTAAATCCAAGGATGACAGCAGCAATAACTGTTGAGCTGGAGGTGTAGGGAATCAGTCCAGGGAGAACAGCATTAGCATGGCTTTAGTGTGCAGGCTGCTGGGAACAGAGGATTCAATATGTGGGTTTGAGCAACCAGGGTGTTTGGGGAAGGGAAATCAAGCAGGTGGTGAATAGGAAAGCTGGAGCAGTAAGTGGAAAAAAGCTGTCGGGGGAATCATTAGGAGCAGTTGCCTGGCCAGGTCCCATTTAGAAGCAGCAGCTGTGCCAGCCTGATGAGGGGAGGGGATGCTGCTCCATGCCAGATGTGCACAGCGTGAGCACGCTGTGCTGGCTGCCAGGGATGGGGAGGAATAAAGACAGAAGCCGTAGGGAGGGTGATATGGAGAACTAGGGAAGCAGCTGCCAGGTTACTCCAAGAGCCAGATGCTGTGAACAGAACAGCATGTACCACTGTTGCAGCCCTGTGATTTCTGAGCCATTCCTGCCTAGGAGTAAGGGGTTGTATAAATGTCCAGGGGAAAAAATATTTCAGAGGCTGTAGGTGCTGATTAGGTTGATTCCACGCCTTTGTGATCACTTCCTGCAATCAAGATGAGCTGGTATTTTCTGCTTGAACTACGGCTTAATTTTATCACTTTAGAATAGCTAAGAATTACTCCTTGGACTAGGCACTGGTTTAAAACTGCAGTGAAGGATATTAGATTTTGTTCTGCCAACGATCCTAGAAAGTCTGATTTTTCTCTCCATCAGCTCAACTGTAATTCATGAATTCACTCAGAATAGACACACCTGGCCCCTTCTGAAGCCGAGCTGTGATGAACACCACAGAACACAACACACCAAAAGTCTCAAGACAGTGCCTTGGGACCACGAACATGCATTTTGACTTCCTCTCTGGGTCCTACGTGCTGCCTCTGCTCTGCATTCATGCTCTTTTGGCCATCTTTTGCTGAAACTCCTCTAACATGTGGTAGTGAGTATATTTCTGACCATATGGGGAGGTCTCAGCTTTGGCTGGAATATTAGAACCCAGTAAAATGTTCTGTCTTTTCTCCTTCACTGCAAAATGCCACTATTTCATACTTAATTTTCTGCATTTTTTCATTAAATTCCTGTCTTGCACAACATTCAATTGTTGTACCAGTAAAATATTCCTTTTCTGTTTAGGGAGGCCTCAATTTTTTTAAAACATAATTTTTTATACCTAAATCTTTCAAGCAGGATTCTAACAACCCATTCCCTTATTGTTGCTCCTGGCATACGAGCCTCTGAACTGAGCTAAGCTAAACCAGCATTTTCTGTACTTCTACTTATATTACAATTCAGCAAAGGGAGCATATCTGGTTTACAGAGTTTCTTTCTGCCTGTTTAGAAGACAGAATATAAATAAATATCTATTTTTATTTCTCCCAAGAGAGCTCAGCTAACTGCTATAATATATAAAGAAAGTAGGAGCATGTTTTATGCAACAGCAAATTCTATCAAAAACATTATACAATGAGAAGGAAAAGAAAATGATTCATAGTGATTATATTGTTATAGAAGCTTAATCTGTCTATTGTCTAAGGAACCTCTGCTAGGACATTTCCAGTCTTTTAAATGTGTACAGTATTCAATGTTTATGCCATTTTAAAATGTCTAAAGGGATAAAAACAGGCACATGCTAATTATTAACTTCCTAGTTATTATTCATTGATTGCGTTATATTGTAATTGATCAGAGAGATCACAGCACACATTTTGAATCTGGATAGAAGTAGCACAGAACAACTTTTTAAAGAAAAAGATGCATGTGCAAACACAAAATATGTTCTGCTAAACTGAGTACTTTGTTAGATTTTCTTTTTAGTCCGGTAAAAATATAAAAATAATATTAATAATAATATTATTAATTTTTGTTTTTAAATGTTTTAAAAACACAGAGAAAAAACCAAGCATTGCAATAAGTTTTATTAAGATATTTCTTCACAGTTTTAAAGAAATGTTATATTGTTAAAATACTATGGACTATTTGTGTTTATGCAGACTTTAACACTCTAGTGATGCATACATTTAGATGAAAACAGGAACAAATATGATCCCTTGCTATATTATTACAATTGTTATTAATGTTGTTCTTGTTGTTGTCATAAACACCTCAGAAAAGTTCTACAATCACCTTATGCTCCAAACTCAGACCTTTAGTACATCTTCAACTTTTTCTTCAATTTAAATAAGACCAGTTCTTGAGCTTATAGCCTGAATTGCTAACATGAAATAGAAAAGACCAGACTGTGGTCCCAGCTCACGACACCAAACAGACCTTCGTGAGCTTGCAGTCTGAATCAACACCACCATCCACACAAACTTCTCGCCATCCACAAACCTCTCACTTTCACACGACTATGGTGAAGCTGGTGAGAAATTATAAAGGCGGACCTTGGGCCATTAGTCAAAAAAGAAGTCTGCTTTTCTAGCCAGTAAATCATTCTTTAACTGCTTACTCCACCCTGTTAAAACCCCCACAGAAAGTAGGACAACAACCATCTCTGAACAATTTATTGCCTTTATTTCTCCCTCCTACTCCATATATAATTTGAAGTAGGTAATAAAACACTACGACATGCTTAGTTGAAGCTGATGGGTGTAACACAGAGCCTGGCATCAAAACCAGAGTACAGGATTCCAAGCTGCAACATTAAGATATCTTAACAATAGCATCATTACTGAGTCCATAATTAAACAGTGCTTTTGGAATTCCCAATACTAGACAATATTTAAGAAGTGTATCCTGTTTTTCACTGAAATGCGTACTTATATCTGTGGTAAAGGTTATCATATGCTTTTACAGAACTTAGCCTTTACTTAAAAACAATTGTGGCTAGTGAATATATCAATTTAACCTATAAACATATGATAGAAAGATGTCCAACACATTTGGACAATCTAGTCCCGATACAGACAAGCATTTAATCAGATTCTTAACCACATGTAAAGAGTACAAATGAACTCGAATTTTCTTCTTTGCCTTTATTTACATATAAAACTTGATCACGCAGACTGCAACACACAAGGAATTTTGTTCACCAAGATATACACTGAGATCAGCACAATGCACTTAACAAGTCTTTTCATGCTTAAAACATTCCTTCAGCTCTCACATGCACCACAGAAAGGGGAATTACCATTTGAACTGGGAAAGTGAGGGAAGCCACTAGCCTGGAAACTGTAAAATGGAAGAGGTAGAAGTAGTGCAAACCTTACTCTGCCTTTATTTATCAAGGTGAGATGGAAATAACCTCGTTTCACAGAAATTTGCATACAGTATCTTTAACATCTCATTCCAAATCTAAGGAGGCTTAATATAAAAGCTAACACACTTTGCAAGAATCCCTCCCACTAAAAGGAGATAAAGATGATACTACATTGTAATTTTCTTAGATCATTCTGCCAATTATCATTTTTAAACTACATTCTGGTTTGTTCTCAGAATTTCATACTGCTTTATACAAATACTGGTCAGTAACACTACTCTGATGGATTTCCCCCCAAAATTGCAGATTTTTCTATTTGACCACTCTCACACAGACAGAAACAGCTAACTGAGGAGTCTGGGTGAAAGATGGAAGGCAGAAACACAATGTCTGTACTCCAGGCTATTTCATCCAGCACTTGAATTAATATGCAGCCTCAGAGTAGATCAGTTTCCCAGTTTACGTATTGTTTATATCTTGTTTTTTGCAAATAATCAGAGACTTCAGTGGAATTAACCCCTAGACACACTCAAGTCTGACTTGCCTGTCTGACTTAGCTTTTCTGCTGATTCCACCACAAGCCCTTACAAAAAAGGAGTTGATGAGGGAAGTACCTGAAACACAAAACTCATTAATATCAACATAATGCATAATTCCCTTAACTTTTATTATTCATCAGATTACAGTATGCATTCCAAGCTAATTTTCTGGAAGTATATACTTATTATCCACTTTTTAAAAGAAATAATACTTTCCTTGGTCACAGCACCCTCTGCCATAAAAGATAGCCATGTAACTACACCATCTGAACTGATGCTGTGTCTCACCTCAGTGAAATACAGTGAGATGGTAAATATACACTTTATATATAAATCTCTTTAAACCCAAAATCCTTTTTATTGGCCCAATAGGAACTTCAGAGAAAGAGATCCTTGAGAGCTATTTTTTTAAGCTACTCAAGCCATTAACAAATGTTTGGGGTTTTTTTCAAAAATTTCCTGAATACCCATGAGAGCTTGGTTTGGAAAATTCTGCAGGAAATACAAAGATTCAGTTAGTTTCCCTTTTTCTTCTCATTCTCACCCTTTGCCTAGGAGCTGTCTTAGTAGTTCTCCTCATTTGAACAGTAATCTAGTACGTATGTTTATTCCCTCTTGTATACTTAAAACATTTTATAGTTCCTAATTTCCTAGTTATAAGATTATACCCTCTGATTTCCATGGCTCTCTGCCAAATATAACAGTTCATTCTGTATTATTGAAAACATATGCAGAAGCTTAAGCAAGCCGGATTTCCCTTCCATATTTTATTTCTTTCACAAATGTTCTTTCTGACACTGATGCCTCAGACCTTTTCCATTTATTTCCTTTCTTCATGAACTCACTGCAGCCACTGACTACTGTCCCTCACAATATTAGCTGCCTCAGAAATTGCACACCAGATATTTTGTAGTATAGGTGGCAAACTCTGAGCAGAAGTAAACTGCGCAGATGGAGTTCCATGAGCGTTCGGCTGCTCCAGGGGTGTTGCGGGTGCACCTAAAGGAGGAGGCTTCGGACTCCAGGTTCCTCCATCCTGCTAAAGGCACTGCAGATATCTGAGGATTTGCATATGGGGCAGACTGATGAAGCAGCTGTATCCAGGAAAAGCAGCTGCCACAGTTGTACCCCAACACTGCTCCACTTGTGCCCTGCAGAAAAGCCACTTGCACTGGCGTTTGCCTTGCGCATCACCCTTCCTAACAAATTTCTTTATCTACTAAGGCGGTGATAACGCATCATCTAACTCATTCCTATCAGTAACATTTTAAAGATTTCATGCAGCTCATGAAAATCCTTTCTGAAATTGTTCCCACTAAAATCCTACAGGGAACACTACAATTTTGGCTCACAGGACAGTTGAACATATCCTCTGTGCTTAGTGTCCTAGCCTTTCCACAAAGCTGCTGCCCCCATCTGCATAAACATTTCCTAGTCTGCCTTTTTATTCTGCCCTCAGAGATCTGTAATAGTTCCCTGTGATTGCTCTTATGCCTTCCCTGTGCTTCACTTCAATCAAAGCTGTCTCTGCACTGGTCGCCAAACCACATGTCATTTCATCCTTCCATCAGAGTGTTCTCCTTTGTCTCCCATAGCAGTGCTGCAATTCATTCTAAAGTGTCTGCGACCCTGTTAGACTGCACAGGGGATAAAAGAAGCACATAATGCGCAATCTCGGAGAAAGGGGGAAAAAAAGATGAGGAGACAGAGTTAGGAGAGGCCTAACTTTGAGACTTTTTGCTTTATCTAGTGAGGCAAAGTCCTCACCACCTGAGAGAGAGTCTGCCCATGGAAGGAGACTCCTGTCCCTCCCAGGGCAAGCATCCACCTTCCCACTCCACTCTGCAGATCACCACAAAAGCACAGGCATGTTTTGAAAACCTGCTTCACACTAGAAGTAATACTAATAACTTTCCTGGAGCATGTAATTCAAATAAAAGCATCTGCCGGTTTGTTTTTTTTTTTTAAGCCAGATATACTAATGGGACATTTCACTATGATGCCTTCACTCCCCCCAGCAGCTACAACAGGGAGTCTGCATTTTCACTTACCACACAGTGATTTGCTCACATTCCCTTTCACAGCTCCTTGCCACACTCCATTTGAATCTCAAATCTACCTGTCTGAAAAGCTCACAGGATATATTTTGTTTAAGTAAATAATACCCACTTAAAACCCTAGGTAACTGACAATTAATTTGTGCAGAACTAACAACGTGAACTGGTTTGAGCTCCCCAGGCCACTGTCACACAGCCTCTTGCTAAGGCACCGTACCCACAGCTGACCTGCCCCCACACCTGCCCTGCACCTCCAGCGTGGCCATGGTGTCCTGGCACGAGCAATACAAACATGATTCCTGGAAAACAACTCGCTCTTCTCCTACTGCAAAACATTCGTCCTGTGCCATGCAGATAAAGTCAAGTACCTAACGAGGTAACAGTGAATAAACATCACTTGTTATTTATCAGTTTATGGGCTTTTTATTGTAATTGACTTTCATCTCTGATGTGATCAGAATGAGCTGAGTCCTGAGATGTTCCCCAGAAGGTCTCAACTGTAGCACTCCAGTCCAGCTTCAGCAGCAAGTATCCCCAAAAACTACAATAAACATTATAATTAGATTGCCTTATGTCTTGAAGTAGAGATGGTGTGAATAAAAAGCATGTTTGCTGTATTTTATACAGTAATTTTGTTCAGAAAAGTCATAAATTGAGTAGGAGTGACTAAAATTAGAGTAAGGAAAGACAGGTAGGAAGGAAAGACAACAGTTTGTTACTAGAAAAACTTGAACTGTAAATACTGCAAAGTAATTTGAAATGGCTACTGTTTGTGAAAATTAATTTTCCACACTGTATTGCCTTTCTTGATCAAATTATGTAGCATTTTTCTCAAAGAAGGCTGAATTACAGTGAGCATGGAAGCAATGAGGGGAAGTCAGGCAGAGATAATTCTTAGACAAGGTGGCCAAAATTACAAGCATGCCTACAGACTCTGAATCTTTATTTCTGGATTGATTTTAATTTCATCCAAATGCTACAATGACTGTTCTAAATAATAATAATAAAAAAAGGTTTACAGTTTTAATGGAAAATCTATTGGTCTGTCAAGCTAATTATCTGACAGCACTGTTGCAGTACATTAAATTCTGCAGTAACAAGGCACTTGGCATCCTCATTAGTAGATATGTGACTCCTTGGGAGGCTGAACATTTGCTAAACAGCAAGCTATGAGGCAACAGGACTTCTAAAATTCCTGCTTCCCAGGATCCATTTCCCTCTCAGTGTATACACACTGCACTTCTCTCCATGCACACCATGCATCCTACATGTGGAAGGAAAAATGAGCTGAGAAGCAGGTGGAGCAAACCACCTCTCCAAACTGAGGTGGCCTGGGACTTCCTGTAGAGAAGAATAATCACACTAAACTAACCCATATCTGGACCATCTGGACCTCTTCTTTGACTAAATTAACTTTGGTTGTGCGTTGGTTTACAATTAGACGCAGCCATTGCAAACGTGACACTATTTAAAGCCTTGGCATCCCCTGTGCAACAGGTAGGACAAAATCACTCAGTGGGATCCACTGAACGCTTGTTGGGTGTCCCCTTTGCACTCACAAGTGCGAGGAACAAGACTGATGAAAGAAAAAGCCTTGTCTAATACTTTTGCATTTCTCATGTCCCACAGCCAAGCAGAAGGATGGCTACAGGGAAATTCTCTTCTGATTATCTGAGTTGGCTTTAATGCTGCTCTGTGCCTGTGAAGAGTCCTAAAGCTACCTCAAGTGTACTGTGACACAGAGCTGGGAGCTTGGGGCTCCACAGATCTCGAGGTACCAGCTGCTGTAATGATCAGATATCTCCAAATATCTCAGTTACAATATCTAATGTCAGAGGTTGGACAAGAGGAACTCTTTAAAATTTTATTTGGCAGTTTGCTTTTATAAAAGCCCATTTTTTATTTTCAGTGTTTTCACTATGTTTTATGACCTTGCTAAGGTACAGGCAGAGATGATGAGCACATAGCTTGCATATAAAATGAATGAGCTTTTCTAATTTTTGCTGATAAAATAAAAACTTTCACCTAAATTAGGTTGAAATAGGCATCTATTCTCCTGCATTTATGTGGCTTTATTAAAGTGCCTCTTTGTACTTCAGTGAACAATTACAAATCATTTTACCAATTTCTTCAGACACTCAGGCATGCCAAGAGCTAATTAACTAGTGTGACAATTGCAAGAAGCAGCAACATAATTCAGTTTTTTAAATGGCTGGAAGGTATTTAATTTGAATAAAAGAGGAATTAAATAGCAGGAGTAATAAATGGTATTGACAGGTAGGATGCACTTATCAGAAAGGTCACTAACAATGTATTTGCAGGTACTTTCAAAAACTCCTCTTTGGAGTTGTGAAATTAGGATTAATTGACTGGAGCTGTTTTATAGACTATTTCTCACATTTAATACCTTACAATCTATTGAGGTAATCAGCCATGTGTAAAGAACAAGTTTTGAATTGATTCCATGATTAAGTAAAATACAAGCTTCTTTGTATGCAAAATGTAGAATGTTAATGCAGGATTCATCTGGCACAGAGGAATACAAGTAGGAAAGGCCTTTTCAGTATAGTAAATCCCAGAATTTATCAGAATTTGAGCAATTGTTGGCACAGCTTAGAAGTGAATCCTGCTTTTGCTGTGGAAGTAAATTTGATAATAGTAATCACTGATCATGCAGACTTTTATTTTGTAACAATCAGTATTATTTTACATCCACCTTCTTTGCTTGCTTAGTTTAAATACAATTTCACTCTGTCTTTTATAATACCAAAATTGACTAATGGGAAAATATTCTCCCTTTCTCTTCTTAGTACAATAAAAAATATAAGAATTAGTAAGTTCCACAAGAAGTTTGCAAAGCAGAAGGCAGGCAATGAGCTGCAAATGGCATTTCTCAGAAATACTGGCCCTATGGGAATTGGATTTTGCTTGACATTCTACCATTCAGCCACCACTCTCATGGTATGGACTCCAATTACTCTATCCAGGGCAGTCCGCAATTCCTGCTCCCAGTTCGTGAGCTCCCATTATCATTGTTGCCTTGAGTCAAGTATCTTGTAGAAGCAAAACCAGTTGGATCAAATGCCTGATGAACTGGAAGGAAAGAACAGTTCCCCACCAGAGAAGGGTCATATAAGCTTAGAAAAAGAGAACCATGCAGAGCTGCGGACCACCATCGCCACCAACATGTGCTAGCTATGAAACACCAGACTTGCCCTAGACATCAAGCAGTCTTGAGAAGGTATTAGTAAGCTCTGGTGACTTCTGGGCCTCTCCTCCTCATGTCCGCGGTCAAAACTGTGCAAGTGATAAATAAAAACAGTTACAGGGTAAAGTCCTAACAAAGTCCTTGTCCATGTTACTTCCTCACTCAATATTTGGTGGAGTGGTCCACTGAGGAGCTCACAGACCAGAAAGCAAAGATCAGTTTTTATTTGAAGAGGCTTAGGAAACAGGTATTGGAAATGTTAGATCTAGGGGATCAGCCTAACCCTAGCCTAAATGAATTGATGTCTTCTATGGTTTAATGAAACCAGACTTAAACATATTTTTATACATGTAAATTTTTTTTTCCTAGCTGCTCACTTAAAGATGCTTAGAGGTGAGGGAAGGCAAGTGCAAATTCATCTGTGTATTAAATTACATGAGCAGGATTCTAATGTACTAGCTCTTGCCAGAAACAGATGGGCTTGATAACAGTATACTCTAGTTGGGCAAACACTTTGCACTCCAGTTCCTATGTGAAGTATCAAACATTATTTAAATTCTATGTTGTGCATTTAAGCACAATATGTTGTTAAACTAGTGGTAAACCCACAATCTTTACATTTCACTGTGATACAAAATCCATACAAATTAACATTAGAGTCAAATGAATTTTTGCTCAACTGTCCTCCATCAGGACTCCTTGCAAAAGATCAATATACAAAGTAGTTCCTTATTTTTTTGGGAGATATTAATTTTCCATAAATCTCCTGCTTGCTAGTCTGGCTGGTATGTGTCTCTAGGAAATAAGAGCATCAGCTTTGTACCAGTTAGCTTCTCAAGAGAGTAAGTGATTCAGTAAGAATAAACTGGGAAACACTTTGTATGTTGGACCAGGAATCACGTGATCAATAGGAATAAAATTATCTATCTATGTGGAGGGGGGGTTGAAAAACATTTTTCTGGTTTGTTTGGATTATTACAAAACAGTACATTCTACTTAAATCATCACATACTGTTACATAAGAAGCAGTTTTGTTACTAAACACTTCTCTTTACCTCTCCAGCTGATAGAATGTTCTTTACAGCTATTTACTTGATCCATCCTTTGATCTCTAGGCTACAGCTTTTACTGTTACAAGTGAAAAAAAAATGCTGTTTACTTTCTGCATGACCAAAATACACAACTTGAGATCTTCGTGTACCATAGTTAACCTCATTTCAACTTAAGTTGAACCTCATCTCAAGTACAGTTCAACCTGCTCATTAAAAATCATGCAATCATGTTTCTTCAGAACAAAATTCAGACTCTGCTGGGAAGTCAAGATATTAAAATTAATGGAGATTTTTTTATATTTTTAATGAAAGTAAGAGGTTTGGTGATTTTTTTTGGACAGCTGTTTTTCTGTGGACCTGGACTGCACTCTAGACAGATCTTGCTTTAGTTTCAAACCTTGAATTCCGTCTGCTGTTTTGCATCCCCCATTTAGAAACAAGAGGCCAGAAATAACAACTTAATAACGACACACAGTAGTCACTTAGGTCATAAGTTTTCCTTTTGCTTCTTAGATGTTTACTCATTTTTTCTGTAGAAATATCATAAATATTATGAGCCATTCTAACATATCTCTTTTTTCTTGCCATTTCCTGATTCATCCTATTGGAGTTTATAATGATTTCCCTCTAGGTTTTTAAAGACTCTGTCCAAAAAGCGTGAAAGAAAGACTTGTGTATCATGAGGAAATACCCTCAGAATGAAAATATATGGACATATTCAACCCTGGTGGCAATCTACTAATACATACCGAATTTTGTCATGAGTTAACTTAATCATCTTTTGAGTGCAACAGTCTGAAAGAAGAAAAATCCTTTACGCCCAGGAGAAGCCTCTCTTATTTAGTCTTCATTTAGTCTGTAGTGGGATAAGATTACTAATCTATGAGGGACTGAAAATGTGCAGTTAGAGGAGATTGAAAATCATTTTCTTGTAAAATTCTTCTTTCACTATGTCAGCCATATATTTTTCTTCAGTGGGAACCAAATTTTCAAGAAGAGATTCTCTCAAGCAGTTTAAAAATAGAACTAGCAAGAAAAAAGACAAAATAAAACAACATTCAAATTTAAAGTGCTAAAATTCATGATGAAAATACTGTAGAGATAAGAAAGGCTTCACAAGCTTTTCTAGATTTTCATATTCTGTGACCTTGCTTAATCTTACAAAGCATTGCGCAGCAGCACGGAAAACTCCCATAATTTCTCTAACCATATGATGTACAGTTCACAGAATAGACAGTTGTTGACCTATTGTAGTAATTGTCTGGTTTTCAATTACACAGCTTGAAAAACATCAGGTCCTTGTGAGATTATGCAAATTTTACCAGTCAAATGCACCTCTTATTACTTCACTGTAATCAAGCTATTCTAATAGAATTATAACATAAATTAATTTTATCCAAAGTTTATTATTTATCCAGTATTGTTTAGCAAAAGAAAATCAAAATATCAATTAGCTGTTTTGAAGAGAAACAACAAAGAATACAACAAAGGGTATTCAGATTATCTTTTTTAAACTTTGGATGCAAGCCAAATTCCAGAGCTCTCCAAAATATTTGCATTTTGAGGAAACATTAATGGAAGGGTCTGGTGTGTTCAGTGTGACCCTGCTTACTACAAAGACTATACGAAGAGCTGTTACTCTGAATTCAGTAGGCAATACTTGGCTAATGGCTTCAGCAATTAAGTGTTCAGCTCAAGAGCTGCCCTTCTAAGTTCCCTTCTCATTTCCCTTCTCTGCCAGCAAGTAATGAGGCGACTAAGGAAGATGGAGCCAAACTCTTCTTGGTGGTCTCCAGTGGGAGGACAACATGCAAGGGAACACATTAAAAAATAAGAGATTATATCTGAACCCTGAATACTTCCTTAGTGTGAGCCTGGTCAAACACTGGAATAGGATGACTGGAGGAGTTGTGGAGTCTCCATTTTTGGACTTATTAAAAAACAGACTGGACAGTGTCCCAAGCAATGTGCTGTAGTTGATCCTGCTTCAAGCATGGGCTGGAGGGGTGGTGGACTAAATGATCTGCAGACATCCCCTCCAACTTCAATTGTTCTATGATTCTAGGATTTGTATGTAACTTAGGTGTTTTTATGAATTACTTCTATATATTCATAACCAAGCAATTCTACTTTCTGAATATCCTTTAGTTTCTTCTCCCATCCACATCATGCCTAATGTTCTCATACCTGGCTCTAGGAAACATCTTTTTTCCTTACATCAGCTTTCCTTATGACTCTCCTCTGCTGCTTACTCTTCTCTTCATCAATGCACATAATATTCCACTCCCATTTTCATTACTTCTTCCTACATACTGATAACTATATTCTAGCTCCAGAGAAATTCTTGGTTCTTCAAGATATGCCTGATTCTTATGAAATTATTAGGAAAACATTTGGGAGTAAAGTTTTCATCTGCGTTTTTCTCTCTGCTATTATATAGTTATTTACCACCCTTGTTACAAGCTCTTTCAGGAAAAATTCCACAAAAATGGAGTGGGCATCCTTCAGCAGCAAAGCACTGGACAACAACAAATTATAATATCCAGAAAGCATCAAATACACAAATTTCTTATTAAAGGTGGACTGTTAAATTGTTTCTCATTCTGACTACTCATGACACAACTACCAGAAAGAGTTTTTCTAATGTTTCCAAGATGCAGATTTAGCCTACAACACCTTCATCCTGCTTCAAATCCTTTTGAAACTTCTTTGGTAATTTGTAGCACCCTCATCTCTCATCATCTTTCACCATAATGACACTTTCAGACTAGCGAAGCAGTAAAAACTACTACTTACAGAGTAAAGAACTCTTCTACGTGATTGGACTAAAAAACTTTGGTGAAATAAAAAATTATTAACAAGAAAAGAAGAAAAAATACACACAAACGTGAAAATAAAATACTTAGAGAACCTTTCCTTCTTTTGCAATTAAGTAATGTGAAGAAGGGAAGTTCTGACTTATTGTATCAAAGCATTTTTATTTCAGCAGGCAATTAAGAAAGTGGGAAATTGCAAAAATACTTGTTCACACATGCACACACAAAGATATTCCCCAACATTTTTTTAGTATTTTCAAGCCTTTTTCCATATAATTTTGTAAGTACTAAAAATGTAGCTTTGCTATTAATATGTTCAGATTCACTTTACAAGTTGAAATAAGTCATAATAACAACATTAAAAATGTGATAAAGCTCTTGCATCAACACTTCCCTTTCTTTTATGTTGACTGTCACGTCGTCGATTTGAGATTGATGTAATTCTCTAAAGAAACCCAGTTCACTAAGAACTGGACAGAGTGAAAAGTGATTCACAGAGTAAATTTGAATCTGCATTAAACTTTTAAAGAACATTCGAACAAGACAAAATGCACGAAAACAAAAACAAATCACTAATATAATGCCATCAGTTGTCTCATGTGGAGGGCAGTGAGCCCCCGAAACATGGGATGAAGAAAGTTCATTGGTGGGACAGTCCCTAAGATGAGAGATCCTCCCCAAGTTAAGGTGACAGAGAGGGCTTCCCCCAGGATGCCTTGTTTGGTTATGATAATGTGCCCCAGTTCTGCTTTCCTGATTGGCCCATTGGCCTCCCTGCCCCTTTATACCTTATATGTCCCTGTTCTAGAAAGTTCTCCCTTCTCTGTTCCCCCATTGGCCCTTGCCCCATCACCCCCCCCTCAAAATCTCCCTGTTGGTTCCCTTACCCTAACCCCGCCTGTGTACCGCCCCCGTGCCCTCGGATCATTGGTCCCTGATGCTCTACCACCCCCATATATAAACCTGGACCCTCCCACGTTTTTTGTCTTTGTCCCTGTACGGCTTCATGTGCGTGGCTGGAATAAACCTCCCCCGTGGAATTCCACACGAAGACCCTTCTCTCCTCTTTGTGGTTGACGTGTTTCAGAAGCTATCCGGTGTGGGTGTGTGCGTGTGGGTGTGTGTGTGTTGGCCTGCCGAGCAACTTCATTTAGGAGACGCTTCTGGAAGGCTGTGGCACCCACCATCCGCCCACCACAACAGTCTCAGATCAAGGTGCAGTGTGAAATGTGCTTCTGTTCACTTTCACAGGGTGACTGTGGCTGCCGAAACATCATACAAGGAGACATTTCCAGAAACCTGAGGACAACAGGATAACTACATCTCTGCACATTGGCACACTGGACAAACACTATATTCACCAACTCCTTGACATTAGTACACTCATATTTCTGTTTTGCCTTTTTCCTGCCTGAAATCTAAACTCATTGAATGACATATAAAAATTACACCAATGAAGAGAAAAAAAAAAAAAGGTGGCTTTATACTGGCAACATTTAATGGACAGAGAAATAAAGTTTATTTATAACAGTGAAATTCAACTGCACAGACAGATCCATATACAATTATCAAAACTTTTTTACAACTGCACTGGCCCTAAATGGAGTTAAATAGATGTGGTTTATTTCTAAAGTTCTCATAGAGGTATAAACCAAACAAAAGGGACAGAAAATCACTATAGGATCAATAGTGAAAATAGTGCAGTTACTTGGGTGGTTTCTGGGCATTGGTCTAACACATAGAAATAACAAAACTCTAGAACATGCTATGTAGATAAACAAAGGGCTAGTTTTTATTTTAATAATGAAACAAATTTTTGTGAAATATAAGGCAATCTGCTGGGTTTTAAATATTTCTTTGCATTATGTAGATTGTGATTCCTTGGTGAAAAGCGGAATCGGTGACAAATTCTTCCTGCAACCATTGTATGAAATATAGCTACAATGGGGAGCAAAAGCTTCTTAAAGAGAAGGAGAATACAATTTTTATTAAAAAGAAGGGACCTATGTAAGTATTTTACTTAGTCTGATGACAGAAGTCTTGCACTCCTCCTTTACATATATATAGGTTTATCTTTATCCAAAAATGGACATATTAAAGTATGACTCTGAATAATTGTTCCAAATATTGAAGGGTGCAGAGTATTTCAATGAACAGTAAGTTTTCTTTAGTTATTTTTCAGGAGGAACAACTCTAAGTCTCAGCGTGCTGGCAAAAAGATCTTCGTAACAAGCTGTTCATATGAAACCACTGTGATTCTGTCCTAATGATTCACTCCACCATTATTTTGTGTTGAGCTAAGCTCCTTTTCTCAAATAATATCTTACTCATTTCAATAGGGTAAGGTACTCCTCCAAGTAGGGCTACTTTTCACTTACATACAACTCAAACTGACAAACATGGAAGAATCCATTCTGAAATAATTATCACATAGGGGGATATTGATTATATGACATTGAAATATGAAGGCCTATTCCATCTCATGATCAGGAAAGTCTAAAGATAATGGCAGGTAAATTACATGATTAAAAAAATGCCTTCTCTTCATATTTGAAAACCAGGCCAAGAAATGTTGTAAAGTTAATAGACTGTCATGCTCATTCTTCTATGCCATATGAAAGAAGCTCAAAGGAAAATTTCTTTTCAAGAAAATATGCAATTAAACAGGACAGAAAAATGAAAGCAAAAAAGCTTCATCAGAAAAGCATCTAAGCAACCTTTTCTTCTGTTTAAATATTCAGACATTTCTGTGTCAGAGATTAACAGCCAGTTCATACTCTAAAAGAAACAGCAAAAGAGAATGCAGAAGAAAACAGCAGCTTTCTCCTCCTTTTCTGCTTGAACTGCACTATTCAGTAGAGTGAATGAATGATTTAAATAGAAGTTCTTGAGTAGACACAATATGCTTTGATTTGTATCTTCAGTAATGTCACTGAAGCCAATTAACTCAACCGAGGTTTTGGCTTTTACCTGCAATGTACAAAAAAAATAAGAGATTCAAGTGATCATATAATGAATAAGGAGTATCTACTCAGAACAAAGCTGGCTAAAAATGCAGAATTGCTTTTTCACAAAGGAGTTGTGTTTGTTCAGAATTTGTTTTTAATCCAACTTGAACCTTTTCTTCCTTCCCAATAATTTTCCAGTGAACTAGAAATTCTGAGAACAGTTTTTTTAAGCAACAGAAGGATTGACCGTGTCTGCCTTTTTTTCAGCTCTCACATTTGATCAGTTCTTATCTCCTCAGGTAGTGATGAAATCAGAAGATAATGGCTCTTTAACAGTAGAAAGGGTCAAGGTGCTAGAAGTAGTCATCCCTCTCCACCCACCACATAGGACTAATACTAAATACTCATTTTAACAAGAAAAAAAATCTTTTCAATCTTAAATTAATGTCACATCAAAATCACCTGCTGTTGGTAGAATAGTCTGCTGATAGTGGTATAATTCATACAGTCCAACCTCAGTTTTGGCAGGTCAGCAGCCCGCCACTGCAACGGAGTTTCTGTGGAAGTTGCTGATACCCCCAGTCAGAACCTATGCTAAAGGAGCAGGAGAACCCATCAGTTTGCATCTTGAAGCGTGACAAAGCAAGTTACTTGGTGGGACTGAAAGGAGGCACCATTCCTTACAGTCCGGGGGAGAAATGCTAAGGCTAAAGCTCTGAGACAGCTCTGAGAACCACTTTAGTCCCATCAAGCTCTCGGCAGTAGCGGCCCAGATGTGCCAGCTGGAGCCTGTCGGTCTGTCAGCCCTCTGCTGACACACACAGGGATGGCAGGGGTGCAGGGACCTCTGCTGGCACCCGCCATTCTACCCTCACAATACGACTGGAACAATATGGATTTACACCAGTTGAGAGTTTGACCCTCCTTAAAATGGGCAGAAAGAACCTCACTCATGCACACCCCGATGCCAAGAGAGCCACAACATCCTCTCCCACGTGCTGCACTTTCATGTGTGCAATCTGGCAGCTGCAGCTGTGCTAAGAGACTCCCTGAATTCATTTCTGGAAAGAAACATGCTGGAACTTCCACTGTGGACCCACAGGAGATTCAGTCAAGTCAAATATTTATCCTTTGACCTTTTGCATTAAAAAGGGTAATTGAAAAAGCAATAGCAACAAAAACCTGAGTGTGCACATCCCTACAGTAGCTTCAATATATTACTTCATTAGAAAGGCAGAATATTACCTAGGAAATCCCGGGCCAACTGGCACCATGGTTATTAAGAAAAAAAAATCCCAATGGCTGCAAAGAGCCTTCTTTATTAACAATACTTTCTATTACAAAATCTCTTCCTTCAAACAGAGTGTTATTAGCAATGGCACAGGACACATATTTTGATTCGTTTATTGAACCCTTTGCTCTTCTGATTTATTAATAGGGGACTTTTCCAGGTGGGTGGGGCTTACTACAATCCTGTTTAATTTTTTTTCATTTTTCATTATTAGGCCCTTGCACATGTTAAGCCACTACTTTTTTCTGTTTCCTGAACTCCAGGCAACTCAGCCCGAAGAGCCAGCATAGGAATAGATTGCAGATAAGGAGAATAAAAAGCTACAAAATTCTAAATATGCTTTAACTGGACAGTGGCTGGGGGAACTTAAAAGACGTTTTTATTCAAATATCCTCCACTTCTTCCCTTGGGACAGTAATACTCTTTTTATTCTGCAGCTTATATACATATCCTCCCACACGCTTCTGTTAGTCAAAGCTTTCAGGCTAAGCTGATGACAGGTGGCAGTCCTAGCATGAGAGGACCACATGCTGTGGACATTAATGAATTTCCTTCAGGCCCAAATGGAAGTTTTATAACCTTAGGTTGACTACTCTCCTCTTCAGTTAAATAAAAGTATTTCACCTCATACAAACAGCTCAGCAAGATACAGAAACAGCAAGAGCCAAATGAGTGGAGGGATTTAGAGCTTTTCCAAGGTTTACATCCAGTTTAAGCATTTTCAGTCACTCGTTAGGCAATGCAGTAAATCTCTTACTCTGTCTTTTGGAATCCAACATGCATTATCCAAAAGCAGGTGAGAATGGAAGATTGGGATGGTAAAATATATTCCAAAGTTTATTTTTACTTCTTTGAGGGATTTCAGTGAACTATAACAAAACAGCGATTCTGACTATATCTAAACCTGTGGAATAGAACATTTTGAAGTTTGCAGTGCCCAATAGGCTTTAGGTATTTTATGCCTTCCTAATTTGTTAATGTTTCCAGTCTAAAACATTAAGAAATCAGAATACAGCAAGTTGCCTACAGCAGTAGATCATGAGGACAGAAGCATTCTTAGGAAATTGCAAGTTTTAATTGTAGATTAAATGAACAGAGCTTTGGCTTTCCTTCATTTAGCTAGACTTTTGGAAAACTTCAAACCCATTAATTCAAACTTAGATGGAAGAAAAGAAACATGATTTCTGCTCACAACAATCTTCTTTATACCATGCCTGAGAAAGAAAAAGAACCTAGTCTCTCTAACAAAGTGTTTGGCTCTAAACAGCCTGCAGTAAGTACTGGGTATATATTCTCTCTCATGGTACTAATAATTCACATTTATTGATGACCTCTGGTCTCACAGTGATCATGATAAAGGTTATGATATCAAAATCCAGACATAAAAAACATCTGCACAAACAGAATGTGTATCAGAAAGGTAGCACTGTGATACCCAAAGAGTTTAGCTGACTTCAGGACATTAGACAGCAACAAAGTCTTTGCATCCATCCACTTTATCTTCCTGTTTTAAGTACCTCACACTGGTTTTTATCATCAGGATAAAAAGATTCCCAGCAGTCTTCAGGTGACAACGGTAACCTGGACTGGGATTTAAATAAAGGATTTTGCAGTGAAAGATTCTCTTTTTCATTACCAACCACGAGTCATAACTCATTTATCTTGCCCTTAAAATAAACCACATTTACAAAAGTGTGCCTTGACATCTCTTCTCTTTTCCTTCAGTTATGACAAATGGAAAAAAATTGTACAACATGTATTTCTACTCTGACTGACAGCTTATACAAATTATTCCTTTATGTCTTTGCAGTTTTACATTCAATATTTTAAATGCCTGAAATTGCATATAGTTGTATTGAATTCCACTAAGATTCCCGAGTCTGTCAGAATAATAATATATTTGAGTTTTTGAACTTCATACATACTTCATTTCATTTACAATGGTTATGTTAAAAAGTCTATTTTCTCCTTTTAAACCAGGTACAGAACAAATTCTAATCATTATCCCATGAGATCATGAAAAATTACTGGTTTTCTATCAACATTTGAAATAATCTTTCAGGGAGAGGTCCAACACATGTACTAAAATAATATGCACCCATCCAAAGGTCTTCCAATAGCTTTCCTAGATCCCATGACACACCCAGGATTCCCTTTCAACTTTAAGAACATAGATGTCATTCAGGTGGTCTCTTCAATAAAGCCATAGGAGATACTCCCTTGCTTCTAAGAAATAAGGAAAATGGGACCCTAAGGACTGCAGAGAGAAGAGGAATCAAAATTGGACAGTAATGTTTGATAATCTGCGTATCAGTAATAGAATATTGCTTTATTCTTGCTCCCAATGTTAAATAGAGCTAGTTAACTAGCAAATGGTGACACAGGTCATTCAGCCAATTTCCACCCATTATTGGATGATCTCACAGTAAATACTTACTAGGTCATTTAAAGCCTTCAAGGTCATACACTGAAATCCATGAGAATGTGAACAGTCATATATTAAGTGTCAGAATGTACGTGATGTATTTAGTCAGGAGCTATAAACCCTAACTTGTGATTGTATCAACAGATGTTTGGCATACATGTTATGAACAACATATATGCGTATTTCTTTGAGAAAAAGGGCTTTTCTTAATAGGCATAATACATGGACATAATATATAAACATAACATGTACCAGGAGTAGTTCAGAAATTAAAACTGTTATAAATCTGAATTCCTATCATCAAGGAATAAAATATCTGAATTATGCATCATGTAGGGAAAAGAAAAACAGAGCGGTGCACGTGCACACACTAAATTACAGGATGAATATCAGAGTCCATCGTATTTCATCCTCTACCTCCCCTCCACTAGTAAACCCTGCCAATGAAATAACCCTCAACAAGTTTTTCTCCTGCTTTGTCAGTTCCTCTTGTTCACTGCACCTTACATATCATACTGATTTACTGTTCTTTTCATAGCCCGTCTCTCCTGAAGAGTAATTTTTCCACAATGCCCCAAAGAAGTAAATAAATAGCACATATTAAATTCCATGACAAATTCTTCCTCAGTCTTTACAATACATCCTGCCTTCCTGTGTCTTCATTTAGATTTTGAGTAGCACAGGTTACAGATTTCATTTGTCTGTTAACATGTACAGTGACAATTAAGAAAAACTCAACCACCATGATAATCAGCTCCTTCAGTTGGCAGCCAGAGACTATTGCTAAAGTCACGATACATTGTGCAATATCCACAAATTCATACAGAAAATTCATGTATAAACTCAACAGAACACAAGGCCAGTCTCAAAATTGTTTACAGAGTAAAAAGCACAGGCAGGCACCTGACTGCACAGAGCAGAAGCTGAGTCTCCACTGTGGCAAGGCAGGAGCAGGGCACAGCCAGGGCAGGCAGAAGGCTGGCTCTGGGCCTTGCACACAGCTGAGGTTACCCCACAGGCAACTGCCCTCTCCTCCATTTTTAGCCAGATGCTTGTAAAAATCATTCTCATGAAGGTGAAGGGAAAAAGGTAGGAGAGACCAGGGCCAAGGGGAGAGAATAAATCTTTCTACAGGAAACTTGGATGTCCAAGCGGACAAAATCATTAAATTCATCACTTTCCCTTCTGCCTTCCCCACCCACCCAACACACTGAATGGACTGTGAAGCCATCAAAAGTATTTTTCACAGTTTAAGTAGCTGTTATGCTCTGTAGGGCATCTCCTCATGGCTCACACGGGTATCCTTTCTGCCACACGTCACCTGCGGGCAGAACACGCCCGGACAATGCAGCCGTGACCTCCAGTGTCCCCCGTGGCCCAGGCTCTAGCACCAATGGCCTTGGTCACGTTTAGCCATTTATGTCTAAACGTTTGCAATGTTAAGATAAACCTGCTTTGATTTTGAACACGTGCATTGACCAAATGCGGAACTGATAGTTTTTGATCATATGGACATACAATTGGGCATTACGCCAACTGTCTCCTGGTGAAATGAGATTTTTGTATATAAGGAATTTCTTTTTCACACTAGCTTTTTGCCTGTCCTCAGGGATTATGTCATTATTGATTAGATGCAAAATTAGATCATAACCTGACTAAATAAAGTTTCCTTTAATATGACAGTTCTTTGGTCTCTGCTTCCCACATCACTTTATTACTCATCATGCAAATTATATTAAGATTTTAATTTTCCTTTCCATGTAAAAAGAAAAATCAAGATATCAGACTGCATCCAATTTACATGTATCATTCATAATGATAAAACAAAAATAAACCTGTCTTCACATAACAAATGAGCATTGCTTCACAGTTTTGATTATAAAGATAATGCGATCTCTTGCATAAAAAAATCTCTAAAACACGCTTTGCTGCTTCTCTAATTCTTCTCTAAGTCTACTTGTCATTGTTTATCAACTCCTGCCATTTAAATGGAAGTTGTAAAATGTTGCCAAGAAGAGCCTTATGCCAGAATAGTACAGTGTTACACATCTTGACTGTATTGTCCCCACAGTGTTTGACTTTGCACATGGTCAGTAAAATAAAATACCAAATCTTTGCAGAAATAGATTTACAACTAATACAACTCTGTTCTATATCACTTTTTATCCTTGTTTATCATGCTGACTGATACAAATAGGGCAAACAATGCATGGCAAAGACCAACAATATAGACAACTTCAGGTCAAATATTCAATAATGTATTTGAGGTATCATAACCATTTGCTATGAACAAAGTATCTTGAAGTCAGCACTTAGCAGGACAGCAAAGTAATGCTCAGATGGAAAACAAGGAGCAGGCTAAGAGAAGTTCAAAATATTTTTAATTCAAATTCTGAAGTTAAAATTTAGGTGAAATTTCCCACAAGGTATCATTGCACACAGCCTTACGAGCTCTGCCTGTTAGCATCCAAGCAGTGCGAAATCCTGTGCCTGTTCTGAGAAAGTTTTGGGAGAAACAAATGAGAAGAAAATTTGCCCTCTGCCCCAATTAAAGTCAGTTTTAGAGGGGAGCTGGGTTTTAGTCATGAGCACATCTACTGACAAGCATATCTGTAAAGCATAGGCTTGTCTTTTTTGACCGTATTGTTCAGCTACAGATACGTTAAACAACTAGAGCTGATTTCTCCCCCAAACCCACCTGAAAGTCACATCAGCAACTAAGGTACAGAAGAATGAACAGTATTATTTTTGTGTGACAGTGAAACCTGGAGAAAGAACAAAATAAAGTTAGGGTTTAAAGAAAAATATAAAGCAAAATATGAAAGAAGCAGAGAAATTGTAAAATTGCAAACAGAATCAGAAGTCACTCCACACAGTAAGCCATCCTGACAGTACAATGCAAGTCATACTTGAAAATAGAAAATCACTATGCCTTTGTACAGAAAAAGGACAACCTATTCACTTTTTTAAATCCCATGATCAGAAACATGATGTCAAAATAGAAGTTCAGGTATTTCTGTGCCTCTGTTTCAGTTTAAATAGATGCCATATCCCCAAGAAACAGGAGAGAAAAAGGGTCAGCTGAGCTAAACTGCATGACGGAAGGAGTAACTAATAGAGGAAAAAGGAGAGAAGTGATGAGGAGAGAGATACACTGTAAAGGCAATACCTTGGGAACAGAGAAACCTACTTTTTATTTCTCATGTTTAGTCCCTGGCCCATTGTACACATATCAGCAGATCACTGAATCATTTTGCAAATCTGAGACAGGCTGTGCTTCTCGCAAACTGGAGAGAGGAAACATGCAGAGGCAGAACAGAATAGCTCCCATGGCATTGCTGTAGTGATATTTCTCATATCACCAGCAAATAGTCCCAGCAGAAAATATGTTTTACTGCTGCGGCTGAATTATTAATTTTGCAGATGCATGTAAAAGCCACCACCGGGGCTTGCCTAGTTCTTTGGTATAACACAAAGCATACATATCATGGAAAGGGAACGACTGCCTCAGGCAGGTGACAATCCATCTGTAATGTGGGAAGCAGCAGATGGAGGCCTTCAAAAACCTGTGGGGCAGCACAAAGTGAGCACAAAACAATTATAATTAGTGTCACTTCTCACTACCTGCTAAATCTTCACAGAGTGTTCCTTAGTCAAAAATCCATCTATTATTACTAAGTTAGCCACAAACTTGACCAGAGATGTAATTCCCTCTCCTTTGCCCAGGGAGATCACTACAAAATCCAGCCTACCCCTCAGGGCCATTTCAATTCCTGCAGAATTCACACCAATAAGTATCCATTTTTCAGAAATAAGTATCCATTCTTTCAGAAACATTTTCAAGAAGATATTGTTCCAGAAAGAAGCCAATCTGATGAAAATGAAACCATGTAAAAACATGAATTCCATTTTGTTGAGGTTTTTTCCCTGCTGTATCCACAGCCAGGTTAGAGACAAATTACCCTGTACAACCATTATGATAAAAATTAAAATTACTCCCCCCTGAACATGAAAATTTGTGCAACACAGGCTATGAACAGTTCATTAGTCTTCAAGGCCCAAGGGCATGCATTTATGGTCAAGCTAGTGGTCACTGTGTGTGGGGTGACCTGTTCCAACTTGTATAACCAATGAACTCTTCACTGGGGTAGGAATGAGAGCCTGGTGTGCCCACATGCCTATTAACTGTGATACCCCCTGGACCATGGTGTCTGTCTCTCACAAGCTTTAATAGTAAAATGGAAACATTTCGGCTAAAGACAGTGAGAAAGTGAAGTCTTCTAATGTATTTGGGATCTTGGAAATCCCTGTCCTGGTTTCTAGCTTTAGACAGGATTTAATTATTGATACAAAAATACATTACTATAAATAGTAGAAACTGAAGATTATTCACCCTAGTTCAGTGGGTAAGCGGGTAGGCGTTATTTACTATACATTTCTGATCTGTGCTTTTGCAGCTACACTGCTAGTTCCAAGGGGAAAGGATATGCCTCTTTTCCTAAGGGGCATGCAAACTAGAAGAAACACTCAAAAAAAGAAACAAAAGACAAAAGAAACAAGCTCAAAGATTTCTTAGAGAATACTTAACACGTTAAAAGTGTCTTTTCATCCTACTCCAATTTTTATACTAACACATGGTCTAATTTTCAGAAGTATTCAGAAGTGTCATCTGCCATCCGTGTCGATAAGAAGTGAATTTGAAGTCACAAGTGAAGATGAGATCACTAGGCTTTAGGTTTTCTTCCAAATGCGGAAAAGTATAATGCTTAGCTTTGCTTTTCCTGGCTGCTTGGTTTGCAGGGGAGGCAGGAGATTGTGTTTGCTTTTGTTGAGGTTTTACTAATTAGCTGAAGAATATTAAACACTTTCAATCAGCTAGAACGAGTCATAGAAATGTTAAAATTTAAACTTTTAATCTTCTGAGACTTGCTGGTGACCAGCAAAGGAGGATAAATAAAAGAATGACTAGTTTTCCCTAATGAAAAAAAGCTTAGTCTTGTAAATGCTTCAGAACTTACCCTCCTTTCAGAAAAGGAGTTTCCCACACTGCTCCCTGTTTTTCTACACTCTATAGAGATCTAACGCAACACTCAGCTCAGGGGTAAGGAAATAAAATACTCTACCAGAGAACACATAATGTTGTCAAAAGCTCATATGAACAGAGGAACATAAGTGTCAGTGAAAATGAAAATTTTTGTTTAGTGTATTCACAAGTGAGTCTAAAATCTGGAGGAAACAGTATCATTTCAATCTTTCACTGCAACAAGAGAAGAACAATTAGAGAACCAGGACTACTGTAAACAGATCAGAAGGTATTGAATAGCACTTTCTTTGTGTAGCAATTTGTTATTAGTCCAAATTTTTAGTATGAACAAAGTAACTTCTGTAAGAGTGGGATTTTTTAACAATAATATCTCCCTAAACTTTTTCCTCATAGTCCTGGTAATTCTCTTTTTTCTTTTTTTTTTATACAATCATGTTCAAATTTGAGAATAGTAAAGGTGATTACTCAAAACTAGAACTTATTGACTAAATTCTTCTGCTTTTTTCTTTTTCAAAATAATATCTATAATTTTATATATATAACCTTACAAGTTATTTCTAACAGTTATTTTTTTCTAAGACAAAATAGCTTAGTGTACCATTTATGTGAAAATAATACAAATGCTTATCTAGTATTATTAAATTTACCTCTTACTCCTTACAATGTTATTCACATTTGCTATTTGCGCTTTCATGGTACTCATTAAAATAACAGTATTGCATCTCCTGACATGATGACTAATTGCAGTTCTTACCTGTTCCAGCAGGGACACATTACTGGACAGGAAAAACAGTATTCACATATAAATGAGTGCTTCTTAATTTATGAAATGTTCCCCATACTTTCATGTTAACTTAGTCAATGTTCATTAATATTTTAATAAATTCAAATGAGTCTTCATCCATTCAAAAATTTATGAACAATGACTGAGTGCGGGATTTGAGAACTCATCAAATGGATTTCTCTGTTTCTATTTATAAAAATATTAATGGACAATGTTCTGGATATAGCTACCATCCTCAGGTCTCACAGGGTAGAGGTAAGATTTGAAAAAGCATGCTGTTAGTGCAACATCTGCAGGCACAGATGAAAGTTAGGCTCCATTTCAGTCTGCTGGAACGGTAGCACTTACGGGCATAAAGCGAGAGCGGATCTCCGCACCAAGGGTGATAGGGACAAAAGGAAGGGGAAGCACAACACCAGGAGGGTCCTGGGAATGATTCTAAGGAGATAAATGTGCTTTTCTTCTAACTAATTATGTGCAGGCATATAATAAAGATTATTGTTATCTTGTATGAAGACAGAAGGTGGAGTTATCTAATATATCAGTGTGGACATGTTTCAGAACTCAAGGAAGGAAACAGTATTAGCAGTGGGATCAGTATCAGGACATTTACTGATAAAGATGACAGGCCTTACCAAACTTGGCACTGAAGAGCCGTGTCTCACCCACACTTTTGGCACTCCCATCCTCTCACCTCTTAAGAAGCCCGCCAGATCTCCATTTCAGCATCGCTTCATTCCAATAATCCCAGAAATACTGTCTTCAAATTCCAAATAAATTTGATCAAAACCAGTGGTAACCTTTCATTAATTCAAATAAGAACTGTTCAGGCCTTTCGACTGGGAGATGCGTGAGGCAGGAACTTAGCATTTCTTCATGTACTAATTGTATAATAATTAATAAAAGTTAATTAGATCAAATATAACTTAGAGAAAACCACTCTCCTGAATTATGGCTGTTGAAACACAGCCAGAGGAGCACTTTCAGGAGCCTGCTTGGCTGTGCAGTGCTGATTTAATTATGATGTTTAGACATGGTCTACTACAGAGATACCTGCTGTAGCTTGCAAGCTACACCAGACCTCTGAGAGACGAGCTGATGTGTCAAGAGTCAGAGAGACAAGAAGTGCACTAAACCATTATGTGCATGAATATGGCTTATCTTTTAGAGGTTTGTGTAAACAGTTCTAGTTTGGACCCAAGAAAATTCAAACCTGTGATTTAAGGCTGAAATTTAGATTTTAGAGAAATTTTGTCAAAACTTATCTTTATACAGTTTTTCTGCATTAAAACAATACTATACATGATTTTGCAGATTCTCAGTGATTTGGACACAAAATTGATCAGTCCATCTAACTAACTCAAGTACTAGACTAGTCTTTCATCCCTAAAGTTTCTTCCAACACCCAACTCTGGAGATACAGCAAACAGGTATTGAATCTACTAATCAAAGTTCAGTGTTACAACCTCATCATTTTAACAAAAGTAAATAAAGACCGTGCACTGAAAAAAAATACACTAACTGTAATATACATTATATATTTTTCTGGTCTCAGGAAATTTAATCTAAAAAGCAAAACAGATTTTCTTTCCTATTACTGATAAGGTGTTTTCTTCTTTTTTTTTTGTTTTGTTTTGGTTTGGGTTTTTTTAAACTCACTAATGAAAACAGGCAATCCTGTATTTTGTTTCATAGTGCTTCCCTAAGGGCAAAGATAAACTTCACTGTTATCTGTTCCTTTGTTGTTCCTAGAATGATTACTCTGTTCATTATGTTGTTTGATGTTGTCATCTCAGCTTTCCAGTGCCTGATTTGTTCACTTCATTCCCAAAGTTATTAGGCTCTTCATTCCAAAAATAAGCTGATTTTCTCATTTAAAAACCAATGTCATCTTTGTGTATTATAGATTTACAGTTCACAATGTTAATAGATCATGGAAACAGTGACATAAAAGGTTAAATTATGAAAAGGTATTTCACTTGCATAAAAAGGAAACGAGTGATAGTGTGACACAAGTGAATATAGATCATTACTGCACAAAGATCATAACTAGTAGGTACCCATAAGGCACCTGAGTTACAAGCCTCACAAGTTCACAGAATCCTAAGAAACAAAATCTGAACATGTGGGTTATGAGACACAGTGTGCTGGCCACACTCCACGCTCCCAGTGTGCTCCCATCCAGCCGCACACTGAATTCACCTCCGAGGTGGGACTGACGATGATTGTATCTCATCCACTTCATCTGTGCCTATGGATCCTGGGCCACAAGCACAACAGGAATTAGAATGCTGTTTCTACCATTTTGAGTGATCAGTCCTTTCCACATACAGTCAAGACACCACTGCTTGTTCTATTTTTTTTGTTTTTTTGTTAAGTATTCTATGTATCCCAAACCAGTATTTCTCAGGAGGACCTTATATGTGACAACTGAGTAAAAATATGGTGACTCAGCTGTATTTTGACTTCAACTTTCAAAACTGTAAATTTTGTTCTTGAAAACACTCCTCCAGACATCCTCTGCAATGGTAAAAATAAACAAAAGTCTTTAAACTGTTTCATAAGATATTTTCTAAGCATAAAAGAGAATTGCTGAAAAGGAATAAAGCTAACAATCCCAAAATAAAATCTCTAATCTGCTGCTATCTGTTAACATACTGTTTTTCTTATGTGTTTTTAAATAAAACCTACCAGAAATAGCAAGGAATGTTGAGATTGCCTTTTACAATGCAATCTTTATGTAATGGCTAAAATTCAGTTTCATATGGAGTAACATACCACACAACAGCCTGACAGCTTTATCTTTTTAAATGCTGACCACAAATCCCACAAGATCATGAGTTCTCAAAGCCCAAAGCCTAAGGCATGAGTAGAGACTAATATCCATGTTGCCTTCACAGGGTGTGAAGGAGCTTGACCACTGCATTTGGGACTTGTTGCAACAGCTAATCCTCTTTAGTTCGTATGCACACAGCATGCCAGTCCACAGCTTGGCTGTGCAGACAGAATCAAGTCGAAAAGAAGGCCAGCACACACTTATACTACATTTGGAGTCCCAAAAAAGTCAGTATCAAGGGTTTCTCCACTAGCATTTCAACCTTCTTCTTGGGAAGACACCACCATGAGTCCTCCTGCCACTTGAATGAGGAGGCTGATATTTACACATCTGCTGAGAGCTGCTAACTCAGAACTAATGCCACTGTCATCTCGGCTATGAATATGGGCTGAGCACACAGGAGTGGTTTTAGGATGTGGGTGTGCAGGGATCTGAGACACACTCAGTCCTTTTCTCATGTACTGGTGGATGCTCTGACATATTGTGAGCCTGTTCTGTGCAGTGAGCTGGCATCAAACTATGGTTTTTTCATTATTGGGAGTTAATTCTGTGCCTTGTCAGTGAGCTGAACATAGTTCCTGCTGCCAAACGAGAAAGGCAATTCTGTGTTGCTCCTACTAGAAATGGGTAGGCTCTGTTCACCTTTGCTACCTCATCCACCTTGTAGGTCTACAGTACATAAGTGGACAGCAAGGCACCTTCCAACACAAATCACATGCAGATGTCAAGGTGGGCAGAGGTAGGAAAATAAAGACAGGATCTTCAAATTGAGTTGGAGGTCAGTTCAAGAGCATGAAACTTGAAAGTCTCACTTTGGAACAATATGGTAAGTGCTTGTTAAAGGAAAACTTGCAAGCAACCAGCGTGCTGCTTACCGGTGTCTCATTAAACATCTTAAACTTCAGGAACAGGTCAATCACCTGTAGCTGACATTTATCCAACTAGAGAATTATCCATTTTGTAATTCTGGCAACTGAAAGCACACACTTTTACAGAAACAAAAGCAATTTTGTCCAGGTTTGCAACATTCATGCTGCACACTTGCATTCCCATTAAGGGTGCTATTCCAAGCCATGAACTCTGTTCTCCAGAAAGGATCAGAGACAGCATGGAAAGTATAAAGTCTGAAACTATTACAACAAGGTATCAAGTACCACGTTAATATGCAGTGTGTGTCACAGATTAATTTTAATGCACAAGCCCTTAGGTCACATCAACATCACAGAGTTTTCTGGGTCACCAAATTAAAAGGCATGGCATCATCTTCTTTTGACACAGAAACAGTTCATTAAAAATATTTGTAGAGATATAGGAAAGTAATCTTAGTCAGGCATATGCTTTGAAAATTCTTCAAGTTATGCTGGCTTGAGTAGAAACTCGATCAGAGTCAAGGTCTTCTGGGAAGAAAAGTCAAACTTGAAAATTAAACTAGATGGAAGTTCTCAGCTGGACTTTGTTCTCAGAGGTGAAGTACACTTTTTGAGAATGTACAGGTTCCTGACATATCATATACAGACAATAAATGCTGATTTTTTGGTGGGTTTCTGGTCCTACTATACCTCTGATTTATCAGGAGAAAAATGTATGTGGTCTTTCAAGAATGATTAAATTTTCTCTCCAAATAATGCTGTATTCCAAGTGTCAATTTTGATGAATAGTCTGTCAAGTCACGACACAGTCAAAGAGTTGAAATAAATCTATCATCACATGGTGTTTGTCATTAAGAAAACCATCTGTACTTTCTTGAGCATCACATTCACTTGCTTCTATTTGCTAGTAGAGCTACACAAAATGTTGGAGTTGCTTGCATTATCTAAGCAAATTACTTGTCAACTATAATCAGAAAGGTTATATTTTGCAGAAAACATTAATTCACTCTTTTTTATAAAAGTTGTTTCAAATATTTTTGAATGTCTAAAACAAGATAATTAGAGCTCTAAGCCACTGCTACTGTCAGTCTTCTCAATAATCACAACAACGTTAGCAGAAAATATATGGAATTCCAGTGTCAAGCTACCTGTATACATAAAATATTGTAGCTGATAAAAAAAAACCTGGCGAAAACCCAATCAATATAACACAAGCAAATAATGTTTTCAAGTGCAAGACTACGGAGAGGATGATCACAGACATGCATCAGACACCTTCCAAAATCTTTACTGTATCTGAAAGGAGAATGTGTACTTGCACATTCCACTGTTGCATTCTTGTCCCTTACATGGTAGCAAAGGCAAACTCAAGGACTCCAGCACAGTTTGAATGAGTACCACAATTAGAACTCTTAGGCTGGTCAGAGTTTGCACAGAAGCTTGCTCTGAATGTGTCTGAAACATCAAAAAGAATAAAAGATAACAGAAAATGTTATTAAAATGTTTATTTAACTATGATGCTGCTCATGTGGTTTGCCATTCTGTTTTACTTTTCTATATTCTTTGCTTGTTCCTATTATGTCAGTATCCTTAAAATAGAAACCCATAGGTGTATTCCTATAATTTTAACTTTGGACATCTTTAAATGTGAAAAAAAAGACTGTAGGCAAATCAGAAATTATAACTGTATACTCAAAATAAGAAAATTAAATGTGTTTCATTATCCGTTCTTTGAGAGGGAGGTTGATATGGCATCTGAAGTCACAGCTATTCCCCAAAAGGCATTAAGTCAGTGTAAGCTGTGTTGCCAATACCTTTAGAGTAAGAGATATACGGCAAGAGAGACAGTGTCCGTTCTTTCTGCACCCATTTCTATAGTGCTCCCTTCGACAGGTCTGTTCCCAAGAAGAATGCTGATAGCATTACAGTTTGCACATGCACTTCATTTCCTGTAAGCACTAAGTACATCTTGAAGTCCTAGTTAGTCCTTTGACAAATAGTACTCTCATTATTCTTATGATGAAGCTACAGACACTTGTGGTGGTTTTGACTACTTTCCTTCTTCTTCCCACGGCTGACACCTATGCAGCTGAGTAGACAGAATATTCCAGCAGTCACATAGATAGGACTCATTAAGTTTGCTGATGATAAACTGCAGATATCCATTCCCTATTTGTAACACATCACCTAAATAATGACATGCAGGAGATCCCAAGGGATTAAGCATATTCCTGCATTCTTCACAGCTCTTCTCTGGCTAATATTTGTCCTTCTCTCTCCCAAATAAGAAATCTGTTCTACCAGATGCTGAAACAGCCCACACACCTTCAGAGAACACTACTACTCAAAATTTCTGAGCTTGTATGACATGACAGTTTACTAGCACAATTATAGAAGGATGCTGTTGCAGCATATTGCAGTCTCCATGCAACACTACTGCATAACTTGACATCTTAAATCACCTTTTAAAATTTATAAAAATGAAAAACAAATAATAAAAGTACCTTATAAACAATTTATTTACAAATTACTAGTGTCAGTTCTGAAACAGAATTTTTAGAAGTTTTCTTTTCACAGATATGTAAAAAAGTACTGCTTAAAGCCATTTATTTTTCATCTTGTCATCCAAAGCTTTCCTTTCTGTTCCATCTAGTTAAAAAGCTGTTGGGATGCATGGGCAGTTGGGTACGATTCTCAGCTGTAATCTCCATCTCATGAATCCCTTTCACTGAGTGAGGACCATCTACAAATGGATTTATAAGTACATATCCATTTTCCCTTAGGAATTTCTTTTTGTAGTCACACTTTCCTGAAGACTAACCATGATTCATATATGTGATAATTAATTACAGTATCAAATTTTCACATTTCTCCCCCAAGGCCACCAGCTGACCCCCAGCTTACTCTAGAAACACCAATATCCCTTGGGAATGGCTACGCAGAGACATCTCCTGGCTGGATCACAAACAGAACATGCAGATTTCAAAGAGAATGGGACAGATTTCACCAGTGCTTAACTCAACTAATAAACATTTATCTGACTGACCTGCAGGGCAGTGTTCAGACCTCAGCCCATAACTCTGACATACTGAGAACGATCCCACACCAGCGTAAGAGTAACAGGGACAAACATCCAAGGTGCTCAATATTAGCTGTGGAGAGACATTCTTAGCTACAGTAAGACCTAAAGTTTCAGGTAATAATGAGCCTAGGATTATTAGTGCATTGATATAAGACCTCTGCAACAATAGTGGATTGGAGGGAACAGGTACCTGTATGGAAAAAAATTAGAAAATTAATCAAGCTTCTGCAAAATCATGGATGAAAATATGCAGGTATGAACTTAGAAAAGTTTAGAAAATGGTTGTGCTGGCTAGTTTTGCCACAGTATGTCTCTGCATCTGTATAAATTCCTGCCTTGACCCTCTTTCATACACAGGAGCAGGGATAGTAACTAAAGTTTTGAAAACTGCATTCATATTGTGTTTTGCCTGAAGTATTTGAGGTCAGTACCTCTAAATCTGGTCTTCATAATCCAACAGATATTTCCAACTAAGTTACAGCAATAAAGGTACAATTATTTTGCAGCTAGAATTACTTGTGTTTCCTGTTAATAGACAAATAGTGACACTGTCACAGTCAGTAAGATTGAGATACAAGAGAGCTATGTTCTTTTTGTTAAGAGCCAGCTCAAGGCTTCTGAGAGAGATAACATGAGCCCTGCCACGAAGGAAGACACCTCATGACCTGGGCAAGGACTGGGCCATTCCTTTCAGGTAAATGGCTGTTGGGAAAGGAGAAGAGGGAGAAGCAGCAGGCATTCATTGGAATATTAAAAGATAACTGAAGCAACCTCTGTGCAGATCTCTGTCCCTCCTTCAGCAGACGATAACACCTCATTCAACCATTAATTGAGGGTAATAGTAACACTAGCTTAAAATCTGATTTTTCAGGGTTCCTGATTAGATAAAGTGGTCTGCTTTTCTCCACCATAAGCACTGTGTCTAATTTGCCTCTGTTTAGAGGCAGGCCAGGCCTTCAGCATCTAATAAAGGAGAACATTCTGATTTCCAAGATTGCCCTGTTGTCATACAGCTGAGGCTATGAATCCACCAACCAGAAATGACGCTCTACTCAAATGTAATTTGTGCAAATATGTGGGAACAGGACGAAGTTATGTCATTAAACAGTCCTACCAGCATCACATGGCACCATCCAGTCACGCACTTTGCAATGAAATAATAACCTCAGTATTGCTTCGTGCATTGGAAATGCTACCTCTTAAGTCCTGGGCAGTTCACTACGGTCAAGAGTCCAAAGCTGTGCACACAGGTTTTTCACTTCACTGACTTGCTTCTAGAAAAACACTCTTGTAAAGGCACAAAGTATGCTGTATTAGGTCATGGCATGAATAATTTCAAATATTTAGCACGCTTCAGTAGGATTTAAGTAGTTATTTTTAGGTTCCCAAGTTCAAAAGCTCTGCCTGAGATCTCTCACTTTTTCCACAAATGTACAATCACAGCCTAAATATTTCTTTTCTAGAGAAAACCTTCTCTCCAAGTTAGAAACCGTTTCAAATCTTTTAATAGATTATCTGAAACCTAATAGTGACTTGTGCTTTATAAGTACATTTAACAGTCCGCCAGACAGGGTCTTGATACAAAAATGTGGAGGAGGTGGAGTGGATGTAGGAAAGAAAAGAAAAAAAGAAGTAAGAATACCAATGTACTGCATTCTTAGTTCTCCAAAGGTGAACAGAGATTCAAAACTGATTAAACTGTCATAGCGAAAGTCCTTTCTTTTAAAAGTAGAAAAAAGCATTATTTTCCCTTTTACATAACTGGTCTGTTGTTAGCTCTTCTGTCACCATGGAGACTACCATTGCTGCTGCTGCTGCTGCTGATTTCCTCTAACTGGTCAGCACATGTTTGTATCATCACCTAATATCAAGCTGACTCACCAGTAGAAAAGTTTACACTTATTACAAATGAATGCCAGTCTAGTAAAAGAAATTAATTGGATTTTGCTGTGTTGATTTTTCTGTTACTGCTAATTTTGTATCATATACAAATACCTATGAATTTACTTTTCTTGTTCTCACTCAAACACAAATTCCAGGGCTGATAACAAGTATAATGAAGGGACTGCTGCTTTCACTGCAGGTGGTCCCACCTGTTTTTATTCTTATCTTCCATTTATCAAATAGTGAAAAAAAATTACATTGATTTAGTTTGGTCACCTGAGAACATGATGTCTGAATCCCTTCCCCAAAGTAGTACAGACAAGACACTAAATCTCACTAAACCTGAATTCAGTTTCTTCCTGATAAGGGTAGAGAATGATACAATATCTGATATTCTCTAAAAAACACTGTCCAATCCATTTACAAATATATTTAAAAATCAGAAATATATATTTATTTTAATGTATTCAATCAAATGTAAAAATCTAAGCATTATTTACACAGTTATTTATAAATTACTACCAGAATCTTAGAAGTAGGCTTTCAACACCAGCAGCATGACAGTTTCTGCCTTTCTTTTGTACCAACATCAACATAGACAACAGTGGCTTTATTCAAAATTTATAGAGTATTTTAGATACAACATTCAAAAATGTGAAATTACTTGTGGAGCATTGCTCTTCATTTTCATACTGGTTTCTTCAGAAGAGGAAAAAATTACAGTACTTCTCTGAAGTGAAAATGAGAGCCTAAATGATTTGGAAGCAGAGAAAGAAAAGTTCTAAAATGACCTTGCTCGAATTCTGCCAAATGAAACTTCAGTGGTCATGAGAAAGGGCAGACACAACAGAGTCTCTTTTGGTTATCTTTTCAGACACACAATCCTGGTTTCTTTCCTGGAACTAACTTTCCCTATAGGACCAAATAATGTTTTTCATCTTTCCTAGAGACACAGGATTTGCCACTCTAACATGGATGACTCTTGACGTGGCTCATGTTGCTCACATTTTTATGGTATCTTGTCTGGACCATGGTAATGAGACACAGATGGACACACCGTCCTCAATGCTTAGCAATTGCCAACTAGTAAAGATCATTACAACACATGTCCTCTGCAGAATATGTTACTATGAGCAAATCAAGCCCTTTTCTTGTTGTCTGTTATTGATTTCTGTGAAATTACAAATAAGGTGCAAGGTCTTGTCTTGTCCCTTTAAGCTTAAGAACTTGTAACACTACAAGATGACAACTGAGGTTAACGACAGCATCTGCGGTGGTACACAACAAGGTTGAGGAGACAAAATTCACCTAGCTGGGAATGTGGCTGGGAATTTGGGCATGAACTTTCTGAACAGCTATGAAAAGTCACAGGTGTTACTACTTTCTCTTCCTAGAACAGAGGATACTTCTTTGGCATCAACTTGTCTGACACATAGACAATGTTCTTTTTAAGAACCTAATTCAAAAACAAAACAAGCAAGCTTCAATCACCACAGACAGTGAAATGACTGAAGTATACAATTGACCCCTTGCTTCACTGGCTGAAGAAAAAGAAACCACTGAGTAAATATATAGCAAACATTAGCCATGTTCGCTACTGAAGAGAGCTCAGGTGTTGGTGACAAGCAGAAGTTACACAGAGTGCTGACCACTCAGCTGAACTTCAAAGAAAAATGCTTAATTTCTCCACTGAGAAAGCACAGAATGAAACATATTAATTACCAAAGTGGAACAGTGGAAACAAAGTATGTTCTTGCTTAACCAGGACTTTGAATAAGGAGATGCATTTTACTACGTGTAGAATGCAAACACTTTTTCATGAACAGCAGCACAGAATATCAGCCATTATACTGTGCAAATAGTGATCTAACCATGCAGCTTCTTAAACCAGCAAAATTTTGTAGTGTGGACCAAAAAAAATTGTGCTGATCAACGCTACACAAAACATCATCCCTCTCTCCAGGCTATTTCTGCTTTCAGCCTTAGTACACACATTCTGGTTCTACAACTCCAAAACTCCCTCCTCCTGGGTATGTGTTACTCATTTATTCCAGATCCATCGACAAAATACATGCTGCACAGTTATGCAGCTTAAACAGAAGAGCATTCCTCAGTCTTCCTGCTGTATCCCTTCAAAAGATCATTATCAGAAGGGCTATCATTATCAGAAGGGCTATCAGAAGGGACCCTAGAACTCCCAGTGGTTACTCATCTGAAATGTGACTGAAACCTCCTCAGCCTGATAGGATCTGTATCTCCCCACTGAGCAGCCCGGCGTGACCTGGACATACAGGTTCTTCCTCATATATAACCCACAACAGTCCCTCTCAAAATAATGCAGTTCCTTAATGTGCATAGTTCTTCACCACATCTTACAGAGATCCTTTGTTGGCTCCTGCTGTCAGAAACATACTGGTGGACATAACTCGACACAAATCAGTACCCAGAAGACAAAAAGCTGTTAAATTTACAAGCAGCACAGCGAACTCCACATTCTGCTCCTTAAGACTCTAAGTCTCTTTCCCCAAGAGTATACTAATTTGCAGGCAAGAACTGTGCCACAGTGAAATCAAAATATATTATAAGTAAAAGTGATATTTAGTATTAAGAACATCCCATCTGAAAGTCCACAGACAATTAAATGAGCATCCCTGACTAAATAAATTTGTTGGTTTTGCTCTAAATATTGTCCCTTACACATTGATTTGACAACTGTAGTTAAACTAGTTTTAAAATCATTAACTTCCTTGGTTAACCCATATTTCCACTACATAAGCTTAAGCACTTTTAAACACAGACTAAAACCTTAAAAGTGTGTGGATCTCTCAGATGGATAGTGCCTGCAACTTCTCACAGTCTGTGTTTATTCTTGGAGTCACCATTCTCATTTTTATGCTTTCCATCAGGCCCTCTAGCTGGGGAAGAAAGAGGCATCTCTACTTACTATGCCAATATTTTAGCAAAACCAAAAACTCAGAAATTTTAGTTGAAGATGTACCTTAAGTTAAAAACTAAATATGTTGGATTTTGATGATGATTTAGAGACAGAAATCTACTGACGTGGATGTGGCATCTCAGCCTATAAAAAACTCAGCACAAAGAACATTTCTGTCAGGTAGTCTGCATTTTTTTAACTGTAAGTGCTTTCAGAAGATTAATTGTCCATTATAGAAGTAAATTATACAGACAAAAGCTGCACTCAGAAGAGATTATATATGAATGATCACAGATAAACCTTATACACCTGTATACACCTTAGTTCTGTAATTTGAGACAGCCCAGGCCTGATCATATTTCCAGGCGTTTGAAGTAAGATCCAGTCAGGTTGTGAATCATGGTCATCAACAAATATTCACCTATGTTTTGGTAGGGTTGAGTTTTCACTTTTCTGGAGCTGAAGCCTTCAACTACACAGGAAACAAAATCATTATAACACAATGAAGGAAATATGATTTTCTTATGTTCATCAATGGAATAATCTTTCAGCCTAGAGTAATCAGTCTTAAATCTATGCTTTTGAAACAGTTCAAATTTCAAACTGAAATAGTTGCAATTATATCAAGGCTCTAGACTAAGGGGAAACACTATGTTGGTTTCTGTTTGTAGACAAACACACTGTGTAGGTATCAGTTTTTCAGGCCTAAGACACGCACTTGAGACCTCATCACACTTTTCAGTGTCTTTCAGCTCAGCTTCCTTTCACGCAAGTATTGCATAAAAATAATTGCAAAGGTTTTAACCTATGCCCAACATGACTTTTGACTTACATACTGGATAAAGCCCTTTTTTCTAGACTCTGAGTGCCATAACTATTTGAACTTCCTCCACAACATTTAAACTCTATTAAAGATTAATATCACATTCTCCTCAACATCCCAAATCAAGTAAATAACCCATAATAGCCAGCTTATAATCATATTTAAAAGTCTTCTTCCCTGAGCTAATCTCATTCTGAAACATTAAACCTGATTTCTTTTTTAATCTGATTTACTCCTCATGGCATACTGCGTGTTTATCTTTTACACTTTGCTGGCTGAATCAAGATTTGTGCAATACTAGTACGCACTTCTTAAGGTATTTATGTGGCTTAACTGATAATTACGTTTTTTATTTCTCCTTTGCATCACTCTTTTCCTAATTCAGAAAGATTGAATATCAACATTCTAATAAGAAATTATTGCCATAATCAGCACACACATTTGAGACTATTCAGTTATGTGTGCAGAACGAAGCAATACATGTGAAGCTAGAGGAGACTGCTGGCACTGCTTTCACTTCCCTACAGATATTTCTGAACCTAGCAAGACAAGTCATTGAATACAGGAAGACATTTGCTATTCAGAGCTCAGGAATAAAAGAAGTCCTGTCCAACAGGTCTTTACAGACCACGCTGCTGGTCAAGTTAAATATTTCTATCAAAGCTGATCGCAGAAAAGACAATGAAGGCTTCATTTTAAAAAGCAGCAGAGAAACATCAAAATAAAGGCAGGAATGAGAGTACCAGAGGGTTTTCCTAACAAATGTATGAGAAGTTTAAAGTCCAGCTGGTTCCTTTCTGAAACTCAAATGCAACTGGCTGAGTGCAGAGCTTGTCCTGAACCTCTTTCACACACTTAATTCCCAGTCACCATTAGTGCTGTCTGGAGTCCTGTGACAGTTCCCAGAGAAAGCAGGAAGCCTGTACACCAGCACCGGTGCCCGCTTCATCCCTATCAATGCTGGCACAGAAAAGTGAGGTGTGTCTTCTCTCAGGAGCACATGTTAAATGAAACTCAGTGCTAATGTAACCTTGGCAGTGGAAGCCTGATGCTATTCACACACAGTGCATCAGTAGTTATACGTGTCTTGTTCCTCTCAGGAACCACTGCGATGACATACTCATGGAGCAAGGAGATTTTTTGAAACCTGGGTTTATGATACAGCAGCACAAAAGCTCCATTATCCTGAGGAATGGATCCCAGAACTGCGGTACCACCATAACTGGGATTTTGGAGAGTGAGGCCCATATTTCCTACGTTACAGAACTGAATATTCTTATTAAAGGTCTGATCTTAAACCAACAGAGAGACTTCCATTGACTTCAGTGCATTTTCCATCACACTTTTCATAATCCCACCAACTGTGCATTACAGTTTTTAGCAATATATGAACCAAATATGCATTTAATACCTTTGAAAATTCATAACCTGCTTCTTGTTTAAAATAGTTCACGTGGCTTCTAGAACAGCCTCCCCCAGTTCTCAAGCTGAGAACTTTGGAGATGTACCTGCAGACCAGAGCTGGCCTTCTCAGAACTGTAGTATCTGAAATTTCCACTTTCTTGGACACAGAGTGAATTAAAACACTTATCCAGGCTATAGTGATATTTCAGTGACAGCTACACATGACAGTCAGGCTGAGAAATCTACACACAAAATCTGAACATAAAAAACCCCATAAAACAACCTGAACACAGATGCATAATTTCAATAGGCTAATTCTACATTTTGATTCACATTCCTGATATCTTATACATGCAGTGTGTCACTCAGATGAAGGGAACTCAGGGAGAAACTAATAACTCATTCAGCCAAAAAACGCAGTTGGGGGGGGCTGGGAGGTATACAAGAAAGAAGCCTGTCATGTCTTTCATTCACAGGTCTTCAGTATTTCATCTTCTCGGTTAGATTTTCTAGCACAGAAAGTCTTTGTACCATCCTTTTGCTTTTCTTTTTGCATAGTGTGAATCATTAAATCAAAGGCAACCGGGAAAAAACTGGGCCAAATATCATATTCAGGCCAAACATATCTTTACACAACTAGCAAGGCTGAATAGGAATTAAATTGACCTGTCCTTATTCATTTTAATTTATTTCATATAAACAGCAACACTGTAAAATTCATTTGAAATATTACTTTATTAATTGTTGTCTTGAATATACCAGAGTGGATTCAGCACATTTTATATTTTAATTGTAGCTGATATAAAGAGTGATTGGATTAGATACAATCTATGTTTAATTGAAATTAATGAATTTGCTAATGAAATATTTATAGGTGACCTTTCCCTGAATTAATTAAAAAACCCTGTTTTGTTTAAAATATCTTTGATATTTACAGTCTGAGGTTAGATTTAAATTATGTCTTTACATAAAAAAAGCTAAATAGGCATCTGTTACTCCTGTAGATTGGCAAAAAATTAAGCCATATTGCAGTTTTCTCCTGCCAGACATATTTAGTGTTTCTTGTCAGGTATACAAGTGCCATTCCCAAAAGTTAAAAGTCTTACATAAAATCATTAATGAACTTGTTTGTATGTGAATAATTTATTCTCATCTTGGTCCACCCACCATTTCTAGTGACATTTAGATGTGATCTAGTCTCAGGCATGTTGCCATTAATATTAAAGCAATGTGAAACTAGGACACAGGCCTGCGCTGCATTAATGATATTCTTATCATACTGAAGTATGTTACCATTGTCAGAATTAGCAATGCAGAAATGCTAATATGATTCTCCATGGGTTACAGTTGCATATTCCACTTTGTTAGAACTCTGGTGTTATGATGACTACTAGGAAACCCTGGCTGAAGGAAACTGACCTAGCAACTTTGTAAACTTTGAAATAACCAGCACACTTATCTCTACCTAGCCAGATGTGAAACTATATTAAATTAAAATCAGATAGGAAAATGCATTAAAACTCTCTCAATGTATTTTAAAATGTTGAGATGACATAAAATGATAGCATTTATTGAAGTCAGAATCCTGCATGTCTTACTCATGCGATTAGCCCAATGCTGTCTCATGCACCATTCGTTTAAGAAAGGTGAAAGACATTTGGCCTTTAAGAACTCCTCTTTTCCTTCTCCTGCTGCCAACAGTTTTGCCTTACCTGGAATGGATAAATGAGGAATAGCATCTGTGAGATCCACAAAATTAATCCATCTCCTGCTCACCTGTGCATGGGAAAAACCCATTCTGGAGCGCTGCACAGTTTTGAGCATGGTACTCCAGGAAAGACATAGGAAAGACATAGACCTACCAAAAGGTATTTAAGAAGCAACAGCAAGAATGATCAAATCTAGAAAACTTGATCAAAAGAATGAGAAAAATCAGGACTCAGCTCAATCTGAGGGGAGACAGGATAACACTTAGTTGTAAAAAGGCAATGTTTTAATCACCACAGTTGCTCTGAGTATGGAAGGAGAAGTAATTACTTAAAAAGCATCAGAGGCCAAGCAGAAAACATTTAAGGGAAAAATACAACTTCCCAGTGACAAGCACAGTCAAACAATGGCACAGATTTTATGAAAGCTTTATAGAATTACCACCTTTGGATATTTCCATGGCACACTAGGCAAATACCTGTCTAGAACAGAGTAAGAATATTTGGTCCTGTATCATACCCAACATACAGAGATGGAGATTTTCAATCCCTTCTCGCCTTATTTATCATTCCATAGACTCATATGGGGTTCTTTTTAAAATCCAAATCTCTATAGCTGTCATTTCAAAGACCAACACTTTGCTTTCCCACAGAGCAGATGAAACTAACAGTGATATTATCTCCCACACACGCACATTGTGGTTCACAGGAGGACACACATTATATTCAGGATTAGTGCATTAGGGCATATTTGATACTCCCAAGGCTTTACTGAAGCAAAAACTCCTGTACCGTTAGCTTTATAACAGTTAGATTTCAGAGAATGCATGACAAACAGAAAGGCAAATAAGTGACAGCTTTGTGCACAGAAGTAAAAACAAAAAATAAAGTCTGTGCCCTGCCAAATATGCTTTCTAGAGGACTTAATGTTTACTCGTTTAGGAGGGTTGATCAGAGGGCTAGATGGATTTAAGTCTTGGCAAAACGTTGTGTGACAACCATTTTGCCAGCTGTAAGTTATAAAAGTCCTAAGACATATGAATATGAAAGAAAGAAGGACCATTTTAAAGCCTTTAAGCATCCATTTATATACCTCCTGCAGTGTTTAGCTCTTCATTTTCTTCTTTTATGCCTTTAATGTGTAGATAATCACTGGTCCAAATATCTCTAAATACAGCGCACTTTAAAACTGCACATTATCTTTATAATAGGGGATCTCAGATAAACAATTCTTGGCTGGTCTCTAGAGATATAAAACTCACTACAAAAGAGTGAAATCTAAAGCAGCAGGAGCAAAGCAACAAAGAAAACATTGCAGTCACCATTTAGATTAGATTTCCTTACACTTCATGGCTGGGGCTTGCACTTTTACTTACAGCACAGCGAAACTCCAAGTCCAAAGCTAGTAAATAGGAGCTTCTGCCCTACTTGTCCATTTCTTTTAGTTCTTTTTATGGATGCATTTCACTATGATATGGGAGTTCCCCACTTATAAAGATGAAGCTGTTGCTCTCCTCACTTCCACTCCCTCTCTCCCTTTCCCTCAGACCAGATAGTGCAGAAGGCAGAACAAATAAATCTTGCTCAGGGGAAAATGGGAGGTCTGCATGCAAAACCATGACACAATATATTCCGAAACGAAAGAGAAACTAGACTTTTTGAAACTCCTCAGAAAAGGAGGAAAATACTTTATACTAATCAAACTGCAGCCTCTAAATAACCAGGAAGACTGCCAGATTTTGCAGCACCCTGGACCAACTGTGTAGGAACACAGCAGGTCTGTGAACTGAGACCCCAGGAAGGATTACTGACACTTCTCAAGTCCTCCAGCTCCAGAGTTGCACCATCAGTAAGCCACGAGCACTGAGACACCTGTAACAGGGATTGGGGGTGGGATTTGGAGCTCCCTGCTCCAAAGCCAGAGCTGAATCTACAGAAGCTCTCTTTGGAGCTCCGGTTCTCCCAGATTCCCACCTTCTCAGCTCAGGAAGCACATTAGAGGCTTAAAATCACTGACTTGGAGGCAATGCATCTAGCACAGCTTCCTGGAAAATAGAAAACTCAGAAGGTTCATGCTTGAATTTTACTGAAAGTTTGTAAACGCATGTAAATATTTGGGCTTCAGTAAGCTGGTGCCTTTGAAAGACAAGACTATGTCAAAAAATTCCTGCCGGTCTCTAAACATGGTCAATCATCTCAGCAGGAAATAGGTGCCCACTTGAAGACTTGGCCACTTGCTCACTATCAAAATACAAATGAAATCACAAACATAACACTTCTCCAGTATTACTTTCTTTAGCTGTGCAGCCACACAGCAGCAGGCAGAGGACAGACAGAACAGCAACTTCAAAGAAAATTAGGATATGGCAGAGTGTTTACTTCTACATTTCAGCTGCTAATCAATAGTTTTTACTGCATCATTATTATGCCAAGACAATACAATAATAACTGTATTAAGAATCATTCCATCTGTATTCCCTGTGTTTGAACACATATTGAGAGCCTGAATAATGCACGAGTCCTCTTTTCCCTCTCATTTGTAAATCCATTGCTTGAAAATTCTGCATCCATCAAGGTTGCCATGGTGACAGCCCCATGAGTCCACCCGTGACCTCCCAAGACACTTGGCACCTACCCATAATTCTGCAAAATCCACATCAAAGACAACTAAAACCAATTACCATATAGATTTGTAATTACTATCTCAGTCATTTAATATACATTGGAACATACATATAGCCTAAGGGACTGAGCACAGACAAGAGGGTGGAGACATCTGAATTCTACTCTTGGGTTGGCTGACCAGTTGGACAACTTTGAGTTTCACAGATGCTGGGCACTTAGAACTCAAGATGACTTTAAGTGGAACCCTAAATTCTCCACACTCCTAAAATTCAGGTCTTCAAACTCTCTGTCCTTAACCTTCTAGTTTTCCAAAACAGAGTCACTTTCACAAATAGTTTTGCGGTTTCCACTAAAAATGAACTACACAATTACACAGTATTATTTTTACCCTTAATAAAACACAGATTGTATAGCAATATAATCCACAGGTTTATTATTTTTCAGAGAAGCTTAATGTTCCCAGTTAGAAATTATTTCTTTACCAACACTGAACCTTTACAAAGAAAATGAGAAAACTTGGAAACTTCTTTTGCAAGGCACAGATAATTCATTTCCTAATTACCATACCTCTTTCTAATTAATCCTTACTTCATTAAGTCTGTTCCGAGGCTAATGCATATCTGAAAGGATAAACTCTGTCAGATTTTTGTGCCTATGTATAGTTTACTGGATTTCAGCTGAGATAAACTGACAAAGTGATAGTATTGTACCTTTCTGGGTCATTTTTAAAGACAGGATTTACAAAGGTGGGGTAGAAAACAGATATTGGAGATAAATGAAAACATGCCGGAAAATAAGCAGCACAGTCATTCAGCCAGGTTGTAGGTAAGCTGAGCTCCTTAAGAGTTGTTAAGGAACATTAGTATAAGCATCCTTAACATAAGGATTGTATGTATATAAATATATATATTTATGCATGCATGAAGCAGCTGGATAATGAAGATAAAATATTGATGAAGGGCCACATTCTTCATTACCCAAGTCCATGCCAAGTGTTTTAACAAAAGCTGGTTTATTGCTATGTCTATAAATTCATCCTGTCAAGATTACCTGAACTAAGGCAGCTCCACAGCCACACTGAGATCCTCCTGTTTCTTCAGACGTGAAATACTCCAACCAATGAAAGGGGTAGATTTCTTTAAACAACTTCAGTCTTCTTTCTCCTGCACAGCTGCAGGGATTTGCAATGGTCTCTCATCAAGATGGCACACCACGCTGTGCAATAGGTAAGGCCAGGTGCAGCTCTGCACCTCGAAACATCACACCCTCCCTCTCGTGTGCCAGAAGACCATTTCTGCAGCTGTAAAATCCCTCTAAGTCAAAGAGAAGACTTCAGGACTTGTGCTTCAAAAGATGCTTAGCCACCTTCTACCACTGGTGAAATGTAGCATCTCAGGTTACTGAGTGACAGAATCAAAGAATGCGTAAGGACCACAGTGGGTCCTAAGATGAATTTGTATGAATTCCTAAAAATTATAGTGGAAAATACACAGCGGGAGTAAAATATAAGAGTAAAGTATAGGATCTGAATCCAATTACTTTCTTCAACAAAGACAAACTTGTGAGCTATTTCTATCACGGACTGTTGTTTAACATCATGGAGTTAATAATTAGGTCAAACCAATAATGCATCCACCACCATCCTCCCTGTTAACACCAACAGTGTGTGGTTTGTTATGGAAGGCAATATATACGACTTGAAACAAAGGAAGTTCACTGCCTTAGGAAGGAATAATGTGGTGATTCAAAAGGAGTTAAGCTATACTGCAGGTGTGTTGAGAAGCATTCAATGTGAGTTAAGTTAGTAGTAACCACACCCCGAAATTTGACTAGCGTACTTGCCTAGTTTCCTGATAGTACTCCTGCTATCACTCAAAAGGATCATGCACTTAGCATGAGCTGTCCAGACTTAAGAACTGGTATAGCAAAAGGCTCAGGTAAATTACTTTTAAATTTAAGTGAGAGGTGAAAGGATTTAAATTCAAAATCCATGTTCAATTCTCCATTACGCTGGTGTGAATCCACAATAACACTGTCAGAAAAGTTATTTCAGACTCATACTTGCTTAACTGTGATAAGAATCCAGTCTTGTCATTTGAATTCAGTTAAAGTCAGATATGGAGCTGTGTGCCTTTTTTTTGTTACTAACGGATTAACCTATGTCAGGCTTTTTACAATTTATTGCCGTTTCAGATTGCTGACTTAGAACATGATATAAAAACATTCAGTGTCTCTCCAGTGCTCTTCCATTTTAATTCAAAATATATGTATTACTCATACCAAAAGTTTAATTGAAGTCCCTGGAATGCAAAGGAGTTACTGACATCACGCATGTACGGCTTAGCCGCAACAAGGCATAGTAGAAATAGGAAAGCTGTCTACTGTAATAAATGAGAAAGTGAGCTAGGACTCCAAATACTTACCAGTAAGGATCAGAACCTGCAGCAAAGTATAATCGCTTCACTGGGAGCCCAGCCTGCTCCCTGCTATGCCACAGGTGTCCTATTAGAGTTTCACCAGAAGTAGTGGCCACTAGGACTCAGTAGCACAGTGGGGTGCAATCCAATAGACATATCTGCCATTTATGCAGAAGCAAATGGGTTAAAAACTCTTCATTCCCAGAAACTACACTATTCTTCTCAGAAACAAAATATATAAATGATGAAAGCAGCAACCCACCACATCCTCCTGCCTGATATTACATATTTCTCATTTGCCAAATCATCAATCTATTCAGATAGAATAGGGAACTGTGATCACACTATGTTATTTTGTTCATTTCTACCAAGTGCAGCACACATTGAGCTGTTTGCTTTTCTTCTTCTGTATGTTTCCCTTGGCTCTACAATTTCTCCTACAGCTTTCAAGCTGGCAAAACTCTTTGTAGGTCTTTAATGCAAATATAGCTTACCTATTATGCCTTACCTGTCAGTTCAAGAAACTACCACCACTGAATAAGAAATCAAATTTTCTTGAAGCTGACTAGAAAATATTCCATGGTATATCATTACAAAGGGGAGTTACATATTTCCCATTTAATTATAACCTAACACTTCAAAGATTATAAGCACACATGAATTATAATAATGCCCAAATAGGAAGACTATTAAAAAAAAAAATTGGGCTCCACCATTCACCTTGACAAACAGAGACAGCATTTTGAGCAGCTAGTCACCCTGGGCTTTTTCCTCTGCATCCACCCAAGTTTCATGCTGACCTATTAATTTTAATTACTTGCTGGACTCCATTTAACGGTTCAATGAATGTAATACACTGGTACTTTTCTCTGCATAATCAAGAGCTTCAATAAGCAAAATAACTTTTTTAACTTAATATGCCAAGAGGTTTTTGCAAATGTTATAAATGTTTCAACTTTTTCTGTATTAATAAAACTTTATCTAAATTATTTTTAAACTAGGCTTTATGCCTTTCAACAGACTTCTGAATATATTACCTGCTCCCAACCATGCCAGATCTCAATTCACTTTCACTGTTCAAGATGCATATCCTTAATAAAAATAAGGAGCCTAATCCTGTGAGACACTGAGAGACTAAGCTCTTCTTTTTCAGTCTCTTACCAGCATACTCAAATTACACTCTCTTTGGAGCCATTCATTCTTTTCAAGGATCAGGTTCTGTTTCCTGAAAGTCTGATGGGTTTAGGACTATAATTAATGCTACAGTATGTTGAGCGCTAAAATCCACACTGCTTCATAACTCCCACTGCAAAGAAAAAAATAATTTGCTTCAGCCAACCAATTTTATGGGCTTCTAGAAAAAAAGTGTATTTATAATGCATATTCTTAATTAATACTTTCTGTATTCAGGCAGTTCATACATATTTTTCTTCCACCTGAACAACTATGATTCCTCTGCACATTCCCCCTTAGCTAAAAGTCAGAGAGAAATTATAAAACTCAAAGCAGAAAGAAGCAGAAACAAAACTATTACTGCACTTACAAGAGCCAAAGAAGAATTAAATTAAGTGAACTGAACTTTAACATCAAAATCATGTTAAAAAAAGCCATTTCTTGGCCACTTTAGATCTATGTCAGAAACTGATGAACGGTTAATTACAGTAAAGCAGCTCAGAACCAGATCCTCAAGTTCTCATCATGAAAACTACAAAGCAAGAAATTTTAACTCATCTAGTTGATCAAGCCCTTCCTCTTTGATAAGATGGCCAAGCCTCTTTGAAAGCTCCCTAGCTTTCCATGCTCTTAAATTCATGGTAGGTAATCTGGAAATCCTAAAATCGTCAATTTAAGTAGAGCTTCTTTGTGCCTCTAGCCTCCTTGTTATGAAGCTTTGATTCCACTGGAATTTTGCTAAGAGCCAGGAGCCAAGATCCATCCAATGCATGAACACCCAGCTTTGCCTTGGTAAGCCTCAACTCTCTGATCTCACAGCACCTGCCCCCAGGTAAGGACTGAATGCTGAACACTCCAGGAGGCCGCCCTGAGGACCCTAAACAATTAAAAAAACCTCCACATCAGTGGGACCAGAGTGAAATTTAACTGAGATATCATTCCTGAGTATTAAAAGGTAAAAGTTACATTTTTCCTGATTTGCAAAAAATTATAATTAGGTAACATTCAGCCTGTAGAAGTTCCTTGACTGGTAATCTTGAAGACCAAGGAGCTCTTCACAAGGACAGAGTGGACACAGCACAGAAAGAGCGATGGGAGTTGAAGCAGGCAGCATCACTGACCTGTTTCCAGTTAGAACCAGACTCTGAATTTCGTACAAACCGGATGAAGACTGCTCTTAGCCAAGCTGATGTGGGCATTCACACACTGGCAGAGGACTTGGACTGTCTCAGCCACTGAGCAGCCATAAGATGAGAACACATTTTAATCACTTTTACAGCAGCTGGACAAGAGCCAGCAATCTACAGATAAAGGGCTACAAGTGACTTAATGTACACATTAAATATGTCTTATTGTTAGCAGTACTGAAGATTAATGAGTAAAATGAAAGTGAAAAGATAACACTGGTAGGTGACAGTTTTACTTAATCAAAGAGCCTCTGGGGCCTGTAGAAGTCCTCCAGGGTCACGGGGATTTATTTTCTTCCTCGTTTATTTAGACAGATCTACTTTGCAATGCTCGTATAGAGACTCCTTGTATTTACACTAAACAAAAGCTGTATTAGAAGACAAGGGCAAAGGTCTCATACTAATAGCTATAGCCCATGGCTGGCTGTCAGTTTCTGCTCCTCACAACCTTGCTGCTTTTGGATTACTTGCTGATGCAATTCAGGTATTAAGCACAGCTAAATCTAAGGGAAGACAATAGTCCCCCTCTGCAATCAATGGCAGTAAGTAAATATATACCATTATGTTTAATTTGCATTTAGGCACCTCACAGATTAAATGCAATAAGTTTTACTATATCTAGTACAACTAGATCTCTAATTGCAATTTACTAGATCTAGATCTCTAATTATCCATTGACTGAAGGATAAGACTAGGCTTTTCTTGCTGAAGCACTTCAGCTAGGTGTTAAAAGTAAGACTGAATGAAATTTAGGATATAGTACAGTGGATTACCAAGCAGAGATGCCAGCTCAGATCCCAGAGCAAATTAAATCCATTAGTTGAGAGTCTGATAGTTCACAGTCTGTGAAATGGGAATAACTGCACTTCCTTATTTCACAGTGCTATTAAACTATGAACATGAAAAATTCTTCAAATTCTCAGTCTGCGAACATAAGAAGCTACAAATCACTGTACGTTATGAAAGAATGTTACAGACAATATTCAGAATTTTAAAAGTACCTGAATTAAAGGATATTCTTGGAAGTAACTTAATCTAAATTTTTCAAGGTCACCACTTACACTTCCTATGTTTGGTATTCAGGTGGAAGACTCAGAGGGTTCTATTTTACTAAATAAGAAATGTCCAACAGAAGGAAAGAGCTACCCTAGGAAAAAAAACCTGAAAAACTTGGTTACTTGAAAAATAACTCCTACTAAAGTTTTGTCTGAAGAAATCAGTTAATATTTGTAAGGCACTGATAATGCAGATAAGTGCTCTTGAGAATTTTCATGAGGAAATTAATAACCACATATTCAAAAGAACTGAGCACTGCTTGCATAAGGGCTCTGTTAGCATACTGCCCTCCATTACACAGTTGTTGACCATCTGCACACTTAGTGGATCCTTTGTCTCTTAGTTAAATTTAATCAGACATGAATGACAGGAGCCCACACTATGGGTCACTGCCTGAAATTCACCAAGCAACAAAGCAAAGCAAACTACTGAAAGTCAGTGGAATTGGATGCTACTTCCTGCTAGCGGAAGGATGAGACTCCACAGAAATAGAGACCAGGCTCTGAGTCTTAGCAGAAACATCCATATGGAATCAAAAATCCCTTACAAAGGAAGCTGAAAAATCCCTTATAAAAGAAACTTTTTTTTTCCAGCATTCAAGCATTTGCAATTTGGCTTAACTAACAATCCAGAATGGTTCCTTTGGCAGGATTATTCTATCTACTATGCTAGATCAAAAGCTTTTATGTTGACTCCAGAAACAGCAAGTAGACTAAGTAGATTGCTCAAATTGTTATAACAAAAATTGCAATGGTTATTCAAATTTACAAGTAAGCATTAACAAGTGCCCCTTTTTCCCTTTCTCTTAATAAGATGGCATACCCAAAAAAAGCTTTATTCGAGTGTTTTCCACTAGGCACCTAGCATTTAAAGTATCCACTTTTTGTGGAAAGATAAGGCATTCACAGCAAATTGAGAATATGCACTTACTAATTTGGAAAAATTATACTCATTCATGCCCTAGCTCTATATTCTGAAGGCATTTTTAAGTCATTCTAGGAACTAGTAGTTGAATAGCTTCAAATGAAACTTCTTAACTAGAGCATGTTACACCTGGGAAAAGTTCCTTGATGAGCAAAGCTAGCTGTTAAATTGGGGGAAAAATTACATTGATTATGGTCATGTGTCCAAGACAAGCTTAATTAAAATCAATGGAGGATTTTTAAGTGAAAGAAAAAAATAAAGAGAGCAGCAAAGCGTTATCTCTTAATTATGTTATGGAAATTTTCTCTAATTGATACCTATCCCATGTCACTATAACTAAAGCAACCTACAGATCTCAGCATATAAATATTATTTCACAGTATCAGCCCTCGAGGTTAAGTAAGAGATGGTCCTTTATCCTTTCTCTGCTCCCTCCACTGACTTTTGCCAGGACTGACAGCCCTGTTCAGCTTTTCTTTGGTGGCTTTTCTTGCTTTACTGGAAACTGTGGGTGGTGTTCAATGACAAAAGGGAAAGCAGGGGCTGCAATTCTATCTGGCTTTCTCATTGACTTTCATGATCTGTCTGGGCATGGCAGTTCTATTTTTATTTCCCGGTATAGAAGTGTGTCTTTAAATGTTCAAGACATTGCTGAGATAGTGCCAAACACTAGATACTTTTACTTACATGATATCCAAATAGCTTCAACTAGAGTTAAAGACGGATTAAAGTCTTACACTTTGTGTTTAATGTGTTTTTTCCAGACTAGTTGCAAGAGCTCTTAAATGTTGAGCAAGCCAGTGAGTTCTTGAGGAATGGCAAAGTACTAGAAGAAAAGGCCAAAGCCATGGAAAAGAACAGGACAACCACATGGATACCAGCTGATACTTAGTGCTCATGTATGGCAAGTGACATTACTCTCCTGACTTACTCTTTAACACAAGAGTTCTTTGCGTTGATATACATGTTGTACTTACAGCTACCACCTTCCCCACACAGTCCTACAGTCACAACTGCTGCTACTGAAATCCATCCACCACTTCTTTGAGACATCTCTGCTCATTTTGTTCTGCATTCTCCCTTCTCTGCTCCATTTTTTTTCTCCAGTTTTTTACCTTAATTCACTTCAAAACCCACAGGTAGAAATTAACTCTGATGTCTCAGGTCAGTGTGAAAATGCACCTGCATTGAAAATTTGTGACTAGGATTCAAAGCCTGTTGGGATTCCCTATCCAGAGTGTAGCACAATCTGGATGGTTAAGAAGGACACAGTCTAAACTTTTAATGGTACTTTTAATATGGTAACAGAGCTAAAATCAAATTTAAAATGATAAATACCCTTCCGTTGGTCACCCTATTCTTAAAAGAACTGGCTACTAGGCATCAATGAAACAATCCCTGTGATTGTACCGGTCAACAAACTAAACCCTGCTATTCTCATGACAGTTTTCTTTTTTTTGCTTTCAATGCAAATTACTATTCACACACACAAGCATTGATGCTGTGGTCAGGCTGGTGATAACAATTTGGCAATAATGCCTGATACTGCACTGTTCATCAGAGACTGCTCTTTAACAGATTGCCACTGGTGTTATAAAAAGCTCTAAATGGCAATAAAGATGGAGCTTCATCCTGTTAAAAATACTTTGTTTCACTTTAATTGACCACTGCCCCAAGTAGATTTTTTTTTTTTAAACTCAAAAGACCTTAATCTTAAGCTGACTTCAGAGAAATGTTCAGCCCAATGTACACGATAATAGCAAGGTTAGAATTCTTTCTATCTATGCTCATTACATGTATGGTAACAGGCCACTAATTAAAACAGCAAGTCATGCGTAGCTACATTAATTACTCTGTCATATTCACAAAAGAAGGGTGAAATTCCCACATAGTCTTTTTTTTTCTTTTTCCCCTGTCAGGCTCTCTAAACTTGAATATCCCAAAAATTGAATGGAATAAAGTATTAGATATTTTGATAATCTTAGAGGAAATACTAAAGGTATCAATAATTTTAACAGCAGAGCTACCTGAAAGCTTGTAGTAGCTTTTCAGACCAAAACTGCTCTGTCAAAACCTGATGAAGTGCTGGGGATGTGCAGGTAATTTACAGCTTAGAAGAAGGGAGGGGAAGGCCTTGTACTCATTTCTCTGTAAACTCTCTCTGGTCAGTTCATGTGTCAGAGAGGAGGCAGGAAGGGAAGCAACCCTAGCTCCACAGGAAGGGTCCCTGGAAGGGCAATAGAGGCTGGAGATGAGAGAAGGGTAAATCAGCAATGTTACATGAGTATTTAAGCAACTTCCATTCCATATTACAAATACATACAGCATCCAACATCAGAAAAGCAAGCAGAGAAACATTGCAGAGATACTGTTAGCATCGAAAGCTGGAAGAATTCAATCACTGACTGTTTGTATAGATCAACACTTCATTTGAGCTGAAATCCTTAAAATGGCATGACACGTAACTCATAAAAAAAAATTATTTATCAAAGAAAATTTCATAAACTTGTGCTACTTGAAGCCAAGGTCAAAAAAGGTCTTAATGAGTTTTTTTCAATATAAAACCCTGTGTGGGATGGAATACCTCTTAATATGAAAATCAGTTTGCAATTAGCAGTTTATAGATGCTGTGTTGCTTTGTATAACACAATAAAGTTTCTACTTTACGTGGTAAATTATGGCTGAATATACCCACGGTGATTTCTTTTATATCATTAGTTTTCCTTAAAAACAGTTGAGTCAGGTGAAACAAGACAAAGATACCACACATCTCCTTTCATTCTCCTTATTCTTGTTGGAATAATTTGAATTTTAGACAGTCCTGAATGGAGCTGAGATTACAAAATATATCCTCAAGGAACAGCATTCTCAATCTTTAAATGCCAGTGTATACAAATGATACAAGAGAAAAATGTCAGGGTCTTGCAGTATATTTAAATCAAATTGCGTTTTCATATTTTCATTGTCAACCTACCATATTATACTACTTACTCTGGAAGGTAAACTAAAACCTTGGACTTGTCCCTTGTTTAGTAAATTGAAAACTAAAATTGCACCTGTCTAACTTGAGACCCAATTAGAAAAATGTGTTTTATTAAAAATTAAAATCAGTGTGCCTTCATGGAATTACCTTATCAATAACCTTTCACTGGTAAACCTGGTTATCCTGGAGGCTCTCCTGACTTCTAGGCCTGCTCTCATAGAGCTGAGAGGTTGAAGCCTGAGAGCTGAATAGCAGCTTCTGAAAGGTCGCCCTGGCAGGAGTCTGCCCAAGACCAGACCATGCCAGGGGTTTGGAAGTTCACCTGGAGGCAAGACCTTCCATCATGCTGCTCATGACTGGAAGCAAAATTCTCCAGCCCAAACAGGTCCCAGACTTCGGGAATCTATCCCTTCTCATGTGAAGGAAGTCCATAAATTCAGAGGGACCACCGGCCTGGAAACCCAGAACTCATCACGTTTGGCTCACAGTAGTTTGCATTCTCTAACTTCATGATGCCAGGGTATAAATCAGAAAAAAAAAGCAAGACTGAAAGACTGGATAACAGATTCAAAGATCTCTTCAACTTGGGCAGCTCTGTGACATTAGTCATCAGCAAGCGATCACATCATGTACTTAGACAGCAGCCTGTGTTCAACGACCACTGAACAATGCAGCTTTTTGGGTTTTTAAAAACTCATTTAGTATTTAAAAAAACCCCACATCATCTGTGAGTGATCTTCTAATTTTTAAATAAATTTGACAGCTATCAGAAAATAAAGTATAATGAAAGATTTCAGTTGTTGTGATTCTTCTAAGAAAACTATAAGGAGCATTTTATAGGAAGTCCAGGACTCACAGGTAAGTTTTCAGGCCAACAACTGAACGGAAATTTTAGCATATTGGCCCAATGAAAACACTGATTTTTTTATCAGACTATTTTTATAAGCACTATACAACATAATAAAGACAACTTGTGTACATTTCTGAGTTCTACCTGCTGCCTTTCTGCCCAAGCAAGAACATTGCCAAAAGCCAACCATTTGTAGACCAGAAGGTGACATAGAAACTCTCATAACTTAAAGGCAGTTCCAACTCTCAATGGTTCCCTTATCCAGTGTTCTTTTTTCTCCAAGTAAATAGCTATAAGGTGAAATCAAAACTAATGGTAAGCTGTAACAAATGTAACAGAAATGTTGAACTCTTCAGGATTCCCACCAACACAAGAACTTAGAATCCGGCAAAACTCAAATGTTTAACAGCTGACTGATTTAACTTAGATCATATGTTCCCATGGTGTAACAAAAAAAAGATTTATAGCATGAAAGTACTACGTATTGCAAAGGAAAGCAAGAGTCCTTAATACAAAGAAACCAGACAACAAAAAGAGAAGTGTAGGAATCCTTGTGACAGAGAATCCTGGTCTGCATTTGAAACAATCTTTTGAATGGAGAGCAAATAAGATAGTGAGTGCCAATACATCCCCCGAAGGCCTTGAAAGCAAAGCACTACCAGGCTCCATAAATGATTACATTTTTTATGTTAAAGGATGAAAAATAAATTTAATTAGTTAGCAAAATGCAATTTTATTCCATTTGGAGTCATTTTCCAATACATTAACTTTTTCATTAGAATTCAGTTTTGTCTTGCTAAACAAAAGGAACGACTTCAACACCTGTGGCATGAAGAATCGTCTAGAATATGTGCTGTGCCCCAAATTACTGCAAATGATTGAATGCAACTTCTGCACAGTAACACCAAACAGTGGCATTTGGGGAGACAGGCCCAGCCTGACTGAGCAGGCAGCCAAGACAATTAGCAGAATCATTCACATGTCAACAAAAAAATCCCAAACAAAACAAAACAAAAAAATCCAAACACATCCTTATTTGGAAGCAGCGACTAACTAGTAGGAAACGAATCCAAATTGCCAATACATTTTTCCTCCTGTCCCTCTCTTTTACTCCTGTTCCATATTCTCCCATGTGGTTGCTCATTCTCAGAAATCTTACAGGGTGAAATTAAATGCAACACTCTTGTTCTGTAATTAACTCTGCAATTTAAGATACTTTGCTCCATCACTGCAAAGAGTCATCTATCTATGCAGCTTAAGCATATGAATGGTAACACTGTTGCCTTTTTGTGCCCCGCCCCCCGCCCCCTTTAAGCGACAAAACAGAAGCTGGAGGCAGATTTTATAAAGGTAGGGAAAAAGCAAAAACTTTATTTTGGAAGCTTTTCCGAAATACAAACGGGGGAAGGGCAGTCCCTCCCCTAGCCTGGAACAAAGGCCCAGTATACAAAAGGTTTGGGTAAGGGTAGGGTGTGGGTAAGGAAAAGATGGCAAAAGAAAAAGATCCAAAGATAAAGAGAATAAAAAGGTGGCTTCTCTCTATCCCATGGCTCTATATATATATGCTGTTCTAACAAAAAACATAGTTTACAAAGATTCTCCAATTAAGGCACAGAATTAAACGTTGGTCTTTCGGTCGTCACGCTGCGACAGCACGTTCTCAACCCTGGAATGCTGTAGAGATAGGTGGCTCTATTTTGTCTAGAACAGAGGGTATTATTAATCTGAAACAGCTGAGGAATGCTAGCATGGACTAGGCAAAAAGGCAAAAGCAAAAAGCAAAAAGCCCCTCGGCATCACACCAGCAAAAAATTATGTTCTATAGATGGCTTTGCACAATTTGTTTACAAATCAGTTTATGTTATATTGGTACAATCACAAGAGTTTGATACAGTTTCTATTTAAATCACCAGAATGTCAGGTCAGGGGCTGTCTCAGTACAGCTCTGTTCAGTTTTTAATACAGCACGACTATGACTTACTGAAGCATTGTGGTACTTCTGGAGCAGAAATATATCTGAAAAACAAGTGATTATGAAAAATAAGGACAATTAGGCTAATGTTAATCTGTGTCAATAGGAGAAGTAAAAAGAGGCAGGTTATTTACTGATGTCACTGTTCTAAAACTCATGTTGTTTGCGGTTCTTCATCTACACAGCCGGTTCAGCTAGGAGAAGCAAAAATGTTACTCAACCACAGACTTTAAAAAAACCTGTTCTCCCTGTTCTCTGCCCATAAAGAAATACAAAACCACACTCCTTTAAAGATCACAGCAGCAACTGTTTGCATTGACTGAGTTGCTATACTGCTGATCAGTTATTAGAAACTTAACAATCTCATCAATAACTCCACGCACTGCTCACAGAAAAAAAAGGACTTTCTGCTTTTAAGAAGTCACTACCACTGATCTTGGGTTTTAACATGTCCATAAAATGAGTTACAGTGATCTAAAGTTATAATCTATAAAGAAAACAAGAAACCAAAGGAAAACAACCTGTATTTTTTTAAAAGGGAGGTTTGGAAATACCAGCTCCACTTCCAAGCCTAAGCAGCCCTCAGGCTAAATACAATTTGGGAACAATTTCAGTGAGTTTAACTTAATTATGTTAATCATTTAGATAACTGATTACAAGAAGAGTATGGCTGGCATCTGTGAAGCAGAGCAAGGAGACAGATGAAAAGCTTATTTGTCCCTGTGGGACAAGGAGAAAAGAGAAAGGCAATTATCAACTGCAATACAGGACCACTGTGACTGGGAGAAAGGCATTGGGAAATTGTATGTGTCCAAACAAAAGTTTGTACTAGGTCTGTGAATTTTAGGCCTTTCTTTTGAAGGTATTTTACAGATTTCCTGGCAAATGAAGTTCCTTGTGTCTGCCAGTAGGTTAGCTCTGTATTATTTAACTGACTCTGAAAGCAATATAGCAATTCTCTATCTATTGAGAGGGCTGCTAATTCCCTGTTCCTGAACAAGCTGTGAGGGCCTGATGAATGTGGACGTGGCATAATCTCTTCTGTTTTTTCAGTCTGGCCTTTATTATGACAAGAAGCTTGGGTAAAAAAAAATCATAACTGGTTCCTAGGTTTTATTCAAATCCAAGTCACACTGGAATAAATTTTCAGAAACGCTCTCAACTTTAGTTTGTCATTAACTCTCCCTTCTTTTTTACTTAAAAAAATAATCAATAAAGTGCTCAGTTTCTATCCAAGTAGTTCCAGTTTTATTCAGGCAAAGAGGGAGGAAAATCTGAGCAAGATCTTCTGCTGTATGGCTGTGATTCATAGCTTCATATTTATTACTGTCCTTCAGTATTGAGCTGCTGAGACGGACCTTTACAAAGCAGTGCCCCAGCACCATGACCTTTCTTCTATGTCTCTCTGTTCCTTCAGTGACCCTGACGAAATCAGCAACTGGTGTCCACAGAACATTAGAAGCACAAAATGGCTTTGGTTGGAAGGGACCTTTGAGATCATCTAGTTCCAACACACCTGCCATGGACAAGAACATTTTTTACTGGAGCAGGGTGCTCAAAGCCCCATCCAATCTGGCCTTCATCTTGGGCAGGCTGTTCCAGTGTGTGCCCACCTTCATTGTGATGAATTTTTTCCTGTGTCTAATTTAAATCTGCCCTCTTTCAGTGTAAAATCAGTGTCACTGCAGGCTTGGTAAAAGGCTCTCTCCACCTGCCCTACAGAAATTGTTGTGGCCAAAGGAAATAGCACTGTATCATTTTAGTGTTTTTACTCCTCTTTTCATGATCCATCCTTTACTTTACGTTGCTTGGTTTTTGGTTTTTGTACTTTATGAAGCAATTTTAAATATTTAGGGTATAAGAATCTTCTAGAGATATGCTGTGCTCCTTTATTAAAAAAAGGTGACAAAAACCGCAGTTATGTTTTTTTACTATTGAAAAATATTCAGCCATTTAACCGCTGCCAAAATAGTTTCCCTCAGAACTACATAGCACCTTCATAAATGAGACTGGTACATAATTATAGACAAGTTAAATTTTTTTCTTTGTTTTTGTTTGGGTTTTTGTTTGTTTGTTTTTTCCTTCTGGACTGTAACCACACAAGAAGTGCATAAAATGAAAAATGCCTATAAAAGTTAATTCTCTGCAATATCTGAGTACAGAAGCAATTGTTAAAGAAAAATTTTATTTGTCCTTTAGGACTTCTGTGATGGCTAAGATCACCCATAGCTCACAAACTCTGAATGCATTAGTATTCAGGTATTTGTATACATACACATGTACAGCACACTGAGAAATGTGTGCATATATCTCAAAAGTTCACCACAAGTAATTTTTGTACTTTTATTTTTGCATCCTTCTCTTGTTCATTCTTGCTTGCACTTCAGGGTTGTTTGCACCTTAAGTGATTTAGGTCTCAAAATTTTTCTCTTCACAGGTCACTAATCTTTGTGCCAAGAATTAAGAGCCTTTGAGAAAGACACAATTCCATTACGTGCACTATAGCCACGATCTGTGGTAGTGAACATTGTCATACGTTGTTCATATTCTTCCAGGGGTTAAGAGTTGCCACCATCACTGACAGTACAATGCAGGATCCTGAAAAGGCTTTTCTAAACTAGGATAGAGGTAGGGTTTGACGTTTGAAATTAATAATCTCTACATACACACGCAGAACAATACGCCTCTGATATCTCTATATATCTAAATATAATTATTTAGAGCAATAAACCAGGCAAATTCATTTGAAATTGATGCCCTGATTCTACAAAACATTGAAGTTTTGAATTGTTCAATCTTAACTATTTCCTTTCAATCCAAAGGAATTTTTTTCACATATGTTTTAAGAAGTTTAAAAACTTCCCTGTCACTCTAATGATGTCCTCTCCTAAAACCCACAGCACCGCCACATCACAAAGGCTGTCCCCTGATTCTTCTGGGAACTTCCAATACGTTCGGCATCAGTTCTTGCCTGTTCTAACCTATATTCAAAGGCCTGGCTGAGAAGGCATTTTAACCTGCAATTTGGTCTTAGCAGGTGCACCAACTGCATGTGTAGTATTTGCAGGTGAAATTTATTCCCACAGAGTCAGAGCTAGGCCAGCTCAGAACACAGCAAGCACCAATCAACCTGCAGTGGGTAGGCAGGAACTATTCATTTAATCTGATAGAAGCAGCTTTTAGAAGACACATAGCAAGATTCTGGCACAAATGGTGTCCTGATTCCCACAACTTTGCTTATTAGCTGCATAAGGGCAGTGACAATGTTAAATCTGCAGCATAATATATCCAAGTCTGTATTCCTTTATAATTTGCCAATAATCCTCATTTTATGGGTCAGAGTGCAAAATGACATTAAGAACTTTCAGAAAGCAGGAAGTTCTGCCCATTTTTCCCTTTGACAGCAGAGATACTCTTTGGTTTTGACCCTTGAGACTCCTCCAGAGGTGCAGAATAATGTAACAGCACTGTGGAGCCTGAGCAAGCCTTTCAGTTCAGCTCTCAGTTCAGGGAGGTGGGAGCAGTGCTACATAGTTGGAGCTAATTAATTTGATTCAGTCTTTCGGAAGGCTCTCACCTTGCATATAAAACTGTATTGGAGATGATTTTCAGGGATGATATTTGCCTTAAAATGGTTCATCTTATAGCACCACATCTTCAAAAGCTGATGAGCAATGCACTGTTAAACAAAGGCTGCATTTTCAAAATTTAAAAGGCTTTAGCCTTCAGGGCTATATTGACAACGCAGATCTTAACATTGCACTGAAAATATACTTAGTAAGCAAACCCATGATACTGAGGATGAGAGCACAGTGGCTGATTTGAGTACAGATTAGAATTCCACCCTGGATACGATGTGGGAGTCTATATGTTCTGAAGAACTGTTGTCATTGCTGTGGAGGACACCACTGTGTAGTTTTGTTATAAAACATGCTGTTTGATCTAAATAAATATTGTGTGTGCTTAGTCTGTTAATGACCCAGAAGAAATTGAGTCAATTGGATGTCTCCCTTGAATACTGTGTCAGTGGTTTGTGGATTATATGAGAAAAGGTTATACGGAAAAGTCTGGAGAGCAGGCTAGACAAACCATTCCTAGCATGTCGTTTTCTTAGAAACTCACACATTATAGCTGTTGTGCCACACCATTGATCAGCTAAACTGCATGGACTGGAGAAAAGTGTTATTTAAAGGATCAATAAGGGGAAAAAAAATCTCCTCTCAACATCAGCTAGTAGCAGAGAGGACAAACTCAACATCCTCCTAGTATTCCAGAGCAGAGATCAACAGGACATAAAATGAGAGGTCATCTATAATGGAAACAAAATTTCAGAGGTGATGTCACAATAGAAACAATCTTCAATACATAAATAGCATAAAGGTCTCTTTAAAACAAGCAAAGTAGCTGGGCAAATTAAGAAAGAGAGAGCATGCTCCAGTTCAAAAAGGCTAAAAGCAAGTAAAACATATTTGTTTTTCAAACCCTAAGAACCAGGAGTAAACAAATGTTTCCATTACGAAGGTTTATCTTTCCTCTATATCTGTAGCATTGAGAACAACTTCTAGGGAAGGTGAGGGGTAATAGAAGCATCCAGACCTGCTATCATGTGCTCTAGATGACAGAACATCTCCAGATTTAACTCAGGATTTCCCAATCCAAACTTACCATGTACAGAGTAAGGTACAGGCAACTATCTGCCCCTTCCAACAATTAGCAATATCTGCTTTTCTAAATATTCTCTGTTTTCAAATAAACAACTCCTGTGCATATAAAGCAAAATGAGAGTGAAAAATAATTAATTCTAATCCACAGAGAGGAAAGAAAAGTTAAAAAGGATTCAATTAAATGTGAAAAGGGCAAATGATTCCATTTATTCTTTCTAAAATTCTTTCTTGGTCATAGAGCTCCATTAAAGGGTACTCTGAATGAGAAAGGAGAGGAGAAGAAAGAATAAATCCAGCAAAATACTAAAGAAACTGTAAAGAGTGAAGAAAGGATAGATTAGAAAAGTCATAAGCAAAACCCAACTAAGTGAAAGAAGAAAGAACAAGTACAAGAGAAATAGCACATTCATGCCAAAACACATTGAAGGTAATGGAATGGTCATCAACAAAGCATCTTCATTCATGGTACTTTGGTGAGTACCTGAGAGAAGTACCACTTATTTATCCACAGCAGAAATCAGAAAGATATCATAAAAAAGAGAAGGGAAACAGTAAAGATTTACACTAAGCTCAGAGGCTGGAGGAGTACAATATACTGTGTCTGTAGGTGAGGGGTGCCAATAAAAACCAATGGTAGAAGAAGTCACTTTTTCCTCCAATCTCCTCCAGACGCTGTGCTACCAAAAGAATTGAAAATTAACTGTACTCAGGCATCTTCCTTAAGCTTCACTAGAAGGCAATTCCACAGGAAAGACTTAATCAAAAGCTCCACTAACCCCATGACTTAGGCACAACTCAGATCCACTGGAGAGGCATCTGTGACTTTGCTGTTCTGGGCCTACTCCCCAACCTTGCTGCATTCCTATCTCACCAACAACCATTCTGCCACAAAAAGGATTTTGTGAAGCTTTTCCCTCCTTGGGAAGAATCCTTAAGGAATCCTCCTTCGTTCTGGGTGTCTGGGCAGCCAGGCCAAGGCACCAGAGCAGTTGCCGTGCATGCCCCTGCCAGCCTCCCCGCCGCGGAACAGCACATCCTACTGACAGACATTCCCCTCACACAGCACCCCTGGGCTGCAGGTTTAAAGCTGCCGCACTGCAGTTTTAGAAAGAACAGCTGGCTGGGGACAACCACCTGCTCAATAGTGATGAGATCCAAATGTGGCCCACGATTTCACGCACCAGAGCTGAAAGGCAAAGGGGAGATGCTGAGTAGTTTTATAGCAAAACAAACCATTTTGCTTTTGGGTCACTAGAGTGCAGTGACACGAGACAGTAAAAGCCCAGCGAACTTTCTACATGGTAGCTGTCTGATGATCTGTTACTGACGTAACAATGCTTGCTTTATTCTTGATAATGAAAGAAATTCTAACTCACACCTGGCAGCCCTGCTGGAAATCTCACTGGAGAAGGCAGAAATTAGATGGATGTACAAGGTCAAAACTGTACTTTCCTTTGTAAAGATGATCTTTCTGCACTGGAAATCAGGGAGTGCAGCAAAAGTATATAACCACTGAGAAAACCCATGCAGGTCCACTTACGTGGCATTAAAAATTCAGGATCGATTATTCCAAATTCTTTTATGATCAGGAGAACTGTATAAATGGGAAAAAAAATGCTTACACCAGAAATTCTGCTGGCATGAACTGGCGTAGCTCCATTTAAAGGAAGAGGATTTTTCTCACTTTCAGTAGATAGCTGTCTACGTTTTATCAACAGCCTCTGAGAACATCTTTGTTTTTCTCTCATTCGAATAAGTTACTTTCAACATGCTTAAGATATGTTCAACTTTCTTACTTAAGAAAACAGCATTCTTCTGAAAGCCATTCAGAAATAAAAACAGGAGGAAGGTCTGTCTGACGGAGTCAAATGCAAAATCTTACTCCGTGAAAATCTGACAAAAATTGCATCTATTTAAAGAAAGAAAAAAGAATTTTGAAAAAATCTATGAAACTAGGGTGGGATGCAGGGAGAGAGAGATTTACTCCACCCACACCTTTTTCATCCTTCTAAAAGGAAAATAAATAGTTCTGTGTTCAGGGTTCTTGACCAAGATGGAGAAGACCACAGCACAACCTTCCATTACGATGAATTCCAGACAGGGCTTTGACAGGACCTCCCAAATCCCAAGAGAGCACCTTACCAATGCAGCTCATATTTGCTGGAAGAAAACACAGTTCCAGCAATGCAATCTTCTTCGCATTCCAAAATATCCATATTGTGAAATTCCTAATCAACTTTAATTGTACACCTGAAGTAACAAAAATTAAAGTAAAGCTGCATGCAAACAGAGAGTGACCCTGGCCTAAACAATGACTAAGGCGATAAAGACTTCATGTATTATGAGTAGAATTTCTCCTAATCATAAACAGTAATTTTATATTTAAGGCCACAACAAGATTAAGAGCAGAAGCCAGAAACATATTCTTCTATTCAAGTACTTTTTGATCTTAAAATGCCGTAATCAAAAATACCTATATTACATAAAAACACTGAATAAGCTCAAGCACTTATCTGCTGTACTTCATTTCTAAGCTAGTTTGTGCATTGAGGAATGCAAAAAGTTAATTCTTTTTTAAAAAAGAAGAACTTTAAAAAGTTAATTCTGTTAATTCAACATCCTCTTTGCAAAACTGCATATCAGATGCCAATGTCAAAGAACAGGTAAGGAACACCAGGGTCAACTGCAGACACAAAAAGCAGTTTCATGCTCCTCAGACGATCTGTAAAATGCTTCTCTTCCCACTTCTGTGCCAAGACTCATAGGGTCAACTAAGCCTTAAAATGACCCACTGCTCAGGACACATTTTATCCATTAGATTCTGGTTCAGATGCAATGAAGGAATTACACAACTTTCACTACTGTTCTGCACTCCAGTCCCTCGTAGTACACACTGATAATGCATCAATATAGGATAAGGATACCACTTAATGATATCCTTACCAGATATGATTTGATCTTTTTCATATAAGCTAACATGGTACAGCCACCGGCTGCTTCTACTAATAGTTCAGATATTGTAGTGTTTACAGTGGAAAGGACTGAAATTGACAGGTGCCTGGCAATAATTAAGTATATTTCAATAGGCACTACTGTTGCCATTCATATTTTTGTACAGGTGACATTTTAATTATTCCTACTGTTTGCAGAACAGTCCTCTTCAGGCTTCAGCCATGTACACTCTGCACAGATAGACAAGGCCAAAGGTTGCATAATGGATAAATGTCAAGTAAATCCTTCTCTTTCTCTGTCTCTTTTCTTTCCATTTCCTTATAATTCAAGCCATGAGGTTTGTGATACGATTTGGTGTAACTCTGCCTTCACAGTTTAGCTAGAGTCAGAGTAGAAGGAAATTCAAGATACAGCACTTAACTGAATGCAATTCAATCTGATTTATCAGACAGGACTGCTGAAACACCTCCTGGAAGACAGCAGCTCTTGGCTCAGTCCTCAAGTATTTTACAGGAATATCAGTATAACAAATTGGCTTACTGAGTTTCCTGATATGACAACTCATTCAATCAAATCCTTCAGACAAAGACATCTGCAAAGACAAGCATACTACATCAAATTGTGCATTCCACAAACCATGGACAGTAACATCTGCAAGTAGGTTTACAAGTGAGCAACTCTACAGCCTGACGCTGCCACAGTGGGGAAGATGTTAAAAAATAGCAGGTATTAAATAAATAAATATGCACAGCTAGTGTCTTGCAATCAAAATCTTTGTCCAAGTCAGGCAGATTCTGTTGATTTCCTGTACAGGTCGAAGAGGTATAGTAACGATACATTACTGGCTTCAAGTCTCATGATCAGGAAGCACTTTGCTTGTCAAACTAGGTAATACATTTTTAATTTGCAACCTCATTTACAAAGGAAAGGCAGCATAATATATATTCTGAAAATTATTACCAGTATCAAGAGAAATCTATTAGTTTTGTAACAGACTCTTTATACTTAACTCTACAGTTATCCCTTTAGATGCACACACTTTTGATACCACTGTAACTGATCTTTCATCACTGAAGCTTGGACAGAAGCAGTGTCAATAAATGCCTCTGATTTTTAAGTCTAGTAAGATGCAAATTAAAGTTTACTGTTGATTTGCTTTCAATTTGTTGAGCTCTGTGAAACACAGAGCTCAACAAAACTAATGACTCTAATGAATCACGTAGGCTTTAAGCTTCCTCAAGCAGAGACTGTTTCTTCATCTTTCTGTACAACTTCCACCATAAACTCGAGTTGTGCTTGCAATAAACATTAATGCTGAATGAACAATATATTAGCAAAGGTTTTGACCAATTCGTTTTTCTGTGCATCCATTATACAATAAATATCTGTTAAAATTATTGTGTACAAGAGAAAATAGCTGCTGTTTTTAAGTGTGTTCTTAATCAGGCAGGCTGCCTTTAGAACTTGAACTTACAGGTAAAAACCAAAATTTTCACTGAACACCAAAAGCCTGCATTAGAAAAGCAAAAACATAGGATTTTGAATAGAATCTTGCATGCACACTGGTATGAGGAACGTGTACAGGAACAAAGGCTTTCATACACGTACATGAACAAAGCAGCACAGAACAAATCCCTTTCCTTTACAGACTGCCAAATGCATTTCAAGAAATGTGCTGTGATGTAGAAAAAAAATACTGGACTTAAAAATGTAATTGAATCATGGAAATTCCCTGGCTTCTGTATGCAGGTCATTTTGTGGCTAAGACATCACAACATGAAAACCTCCAAATACTTGGGAAAACAAAAAGACAACTCAACTGAAAAACACACTACTGACTCAGGAACAGTTCTACCAAGATCATATTAAATACCACAGGAGTGAAGACAAAATTAAAATAAGGAACCCTCTGTCTAGGCTTTTTCCTAGGTGGACTTTTGGCAAATGCTGTCGTAAGTCAGGCAGAGTCTCAGATGTCCAGCTGTGGTGAGGGATGACCACACACCACACTCAGGGCCTGAGACTGCACCTTGGACCATCTTTGTAAATGTTCCCAGGTAATACATCGCCTCTCTCTTTCAAAGGCAACAGTGCTCACACTGAGAGTTAAGAAGATAAGATGGCAAATTTTAAGGTCACCTTTCAGAAGGTATTAAGCTGCCTTGGTATTTCAGAAAACAGACTTTATATACATCCAAAAGATAGTTCAAATCATATCAGTGTGTTCCCTGTGTAAGCTCGATATGTTGAGACATAAACTGCCAGATAGTTCAGACTACATTTAATTCAAGCTCCCAGGTGAAAATTTTCTTTGGAACTATGGTGTGAGTTGTTTTAATACAAAAATGCCAACACACCAATAAGGAAAGCAACACTAGTGGCGTGACTTCAGGCTTTCTAGGTGGATTGCCAGACCGTTGGCACCTTGCAGACACTCAGCAGTAAATGATGGTGAGCATCTGCACCTCGCTCCACAAAGACTGAAGGGAAGAGGCTGACTGTCATAGTTTCTGGGAGAACTGGTATCTTATCCCCTGTGTTGCCTGCATCTCTGAATTTGGAGCCCTCAGTCTCATTCTAGAGTCAGAAATGCCTTTGTCCTTGGCATAAGGTAAGGAAAAGGAGGTAATTTCTTGTGCCCAAAGGCAAGAGGTAAGTTTTGCACCCAGTGATGGTGTACTTCTCTGGGTCTACCCTCCTGGAACCATCTTTCCTGCATAAACTTTATCAGATTTAGTGAGAATGGGTACCTAATTAAGCCTTCATAAAGCAGTAATGAAGGAAGAGGTCTTTAAGGCATTTATAATAAAATGTACTTGTCATGTACTTGTCATGGCTGTTTGCCTGTATACTCTGATAATTATTTGAGGACCAGGAAGGATTTGATCTTTTTTCACATTTTCTTTTTATATTAAGAGCTCTCACATTTCACCTTTAAGGCATTATTGTGAATTTTATCCTGTTAATTGACAGTTCATAGGGCAACAATTTTACACCACATTAAGCCATGTTTTAATTTGTTTTAATGCCCTCATTTAATGGGAAAAAATGCAGCATATATAGAAATAAACTCCTTTACATATCCAGGATACATACTTGTCATCTGGTTTTAGCTAAGCAGCCCATGTATATGGGAGAGAGAAATATTGGAGGAATAAATGTGCAGGAGAGAATGAGAAAGGCAACATAATAAACTGTCATATTCAGAAGAATGGTGAGAGACCAATCCATCAGGCATCAATTCCACATTTTTATGTACATGATGAATGCTTTCTGCTGCTTCAGTTGGGCTGAAAAACAGCAAAATAGAAGTAAGAGCCTGATTAAACACATGACTAAATACACCAGCAATGACAGATTCAATGAATGTGTTTCTTTCTATTTAGACAGGGGAAGTATCTTTAGTTTGTGTGTATGAGTAGTAAAGAATCAGAAATGGTGGAAAGTAAATTCTTAGAGCTGCATTCCCGTGCAGCACAGTGACTCCCTCCATGGCCCCAACTCATCCATGAAATCCATCAGGCACCAAAGCAGTGGGCATTCTCTCTCTGGCATATTTCTTCTGCTTCTGTAGGGATCTGACTGCGTGCTTGGCTCCATTATAGTTTATTAAATTGTAAGTTAAGAATGACAAAGCAGTAAAGCACCCATGTCATGACTATTTGACATTTTCTGTGAAATCTCATGTTTGGAATTTCTTGTATTCATTTAAAAGAAAGAAACCCATAAGCTCAGGCCTTTATATATAATATTCCCCTATAAACATCATAATAGCAAGAATATTTGTCCTTATTTGTCCTACTTACGTACATTAAATTATATTAATTACTACATATAGAATGGCACAAATTGAACTCACAGCTGTTTGTATTCTTCTTGAAGGCTCTCAATATTCCCAGGGCTACCATTTGGAAACTTTTCTGTCACTCACTACTCTCCTCCAGAAGGTCTAATGAACTGCATAGGTCAGCTTTCTGTTCTTGAATTAGAGAGAAGATCTAACATCTTTTCATGACCTGATCTGACTTTTATTGCTGTACCAACACAGATAGACACTTCATTATACTGGACTTTGACAGAATCATGTACATCACTGAGGACACAAAATACTGTGGAAGGACTGAGATGAACTATAGAGATAAAAAAGCTGAAGGATATTTATTATTATTTTTCTACATCTGCTGATTCAGAGAAGTGTAGATATAACAACTAAAAACTTTGCAAACAATAGTGCTAATAGCACTAGGAGATTCTTGTCATTTTTTATATTAATCCAACAATAAGATTACAACACAGTCATCTCTCTAGTTATCTTTATGTAAAGATAATTGCACGACTGTGATAAGTAACACAAAATTCCCATCATTATTTTAAATCAGATACATTGAATAGACTGGCCAGAATTCAAGACTTTTAGGTCCTCCCAATTTCCACTGGACTCCCCATGCACAAGGCTTACTACCAGCATAACTGGACAGGTCAAAAGCTGTATCGTTCCGTACTGACCTGCAGCAAATAGAACCTGTACTTTGATTTGAATTTTTGCACTCAAAATGGCAGTACTTATTGACATATATAAACCTTGATATCTGAATACGTATCTATATAAATTCATGAGCACTACCAAATTTCTGCAGTATTTACACAAGATATTTTCACTTCAGCTGTTCCTACACATTATTGAGCTAGTATTTTCAATGACAAATATCTCAACGAAAAGATTTTTTTAAAATCACAGGTAAGGAATCATTTGTTCCCATGAGCTGTATATTACTAAATGCAAATATAAGCATGATGCTTTTAAACTTTTTTTTCATTTACAAAAAAACCTCAAAACAACCAACCAACCAACCAAACCAAAAAACCCACAGAAATCTTTCACGTCAAGAGAAAAAAAATCTACTTGTTAATGCACTTCTAAATATTTCTTGCCTTTAATAGAAGTTGTTTTGATAGGTGTAAGACAGCAGAATTGAAATCTAGAACCTGTGCTTATTTGGCATTGATCTGGCACTTGCTGTTGGTTTTACATAAGGCATCAGCCTCTCAAACCACACTAACTTTCAGTTCCTGAGGATAGGCCTTCTCTGCTCCAATTTTTCCAGAGCATAGAGTTTTCCTCTTTCCCCCAGTTATGGATAACCACATGGATCCCAGATTCTTTTCCATTATCAATAATTTCAGATACCTCCAGTTATTTCTGGTCACTACCTCAGCAGTTACTGACCACCACACTTACACTGACAGCTTAGTCTCATCAACCATCGTAAAGGTTAGTATCCATACAACAAAAACTGATCAGGCTTGGTGAAACAAGGGTTTGCATTAGTTGCAATTCACTGCTTTCCCCTCAGGACATATCTCTTAACTGCTTCACAATTACAAATCCTTTCTTTAATCAACCATGATGCATACATAGTCCTAGTCACACTGTACTAGTGCAAAGAATGCCGTGATGTAAAGGGTTAGAAAACACTCTTTAGACTCACTTATTTTTCTTTCCATGATCATTCTGGGACCATGTGTTCTCATTTTCCCTATGCATAGAAAGAGGTGAACAACTTGTTTCTTTCATGAAGCTCTCAAGAAAAAAAAATGGGTTTTATTGCACTCACAGTTAAACAAAACTAGTTAAGGAAGTTAAGCGTTAATCTTCTCAGTGTCTTTCAAGTGTGATGTCAACCAGTACCCACCTGTAGGAAGATAAAAGTAGCAGTCCTGTGGGGTCCTAGTGGACAACAAGCTGTCCATGAGCCAGCAGTGTGCCCTTGTGGACAAGAAGGGCAATGGTGTCCTGGGGTGCATTGGGAAGAGCATTGCCAGTGCAATCAAGTGCAACTGCATCGAGAGGGAGGTGATCCTGCCCCTCCACTGAGCCCTGTCGAGGCCACATCTGGAGTGCTCTGGGCAGTTCTGGGTTCCTCAGGAAAAGAGAGACATGGAGCTTCTGGAACAGGTCCAGTGCAGGGCTGCTAGGTTGGTCAAGGGTCTGAAGAATCTCTCTTATGAGGAAAGGCTAAGGGAGCTGGGCCTGTCCAGCCTTGGGAAGAGGTGGCTGAGAAGGGACCTCATAAATGTCAAGGCTGTCAGATTCGATGTCTAGAGGATGGATCCAGGGTCTTCTTGGTGCTGCCAACCAACAGAAGAAGAGGAAATGGGCAGAAACTGATGGACAAGAAGTTCCACCTAAACATGAAGAACTTCTTTACTGTGCGGATGACTGAGCACTGGAACAGATTGCCCAGAGAGGCTGTGGAGTCTCCCTCACTGGAGATATTCCAGAACTGTCTGGACACAATCCTGTGCCATGTGCTCTGGGATGACCCTGCTTGAGCAGGGAGGTTGGACCAGATGAGCCACGTGCCCCATTCCAGACTGAGCTACTCTGTGATTCCGTGATAACACAGTCCACAAACCTAACCCTGAATATACAAATCACACAAGTCTTATACTGTAGGTTCAAACAACACTTAACTTTTCTGTTAAGTGCCCTTTATAAGTGTAAAAGATACTCAAAACAGGACCAGAACTTTATCATTCCCTTTGTCTTACACTTGTCACTAGCCAGTAAGAGCTTCTCCTCATTATATGCAACAAAAAAGTCCTAGGAGGAGTGTATTCTGCTCAAGGACAGCCTACACATGATCTATTTTCCTGGCGAGGAGAGATTCCCATGCAGCAATCTAAATTAAAAACCTTCCCAAAGGGTATCTGCTTCTAAATACTGTACAATTTGATACTGAAAACAATTTTTCTTTCCTTTTGTATCATGATATCCCTAAGGCTGAAGGTCTCCCTTTCCTCAGCAAGCTACTCTTTTCAGAACAGATCAGCATCTGTTTTCATTCCTCCTCAAAAATGGCAAAAATGCCACTGCAACAAATAAGAATTTGTTATCCTTTCCCCTTCCCATAGTGACTTGCAACACAGCCCTTTCCAAAAAATATGTATGTTCTAAGTACCAGAGACAAAGCAATACCAAGGAAAATTTGCTAGAAACAGTTGTCAGGTGGAATAGTTGGAGATGCTGTCAGAAAAATCTTTTCTCTACATTCTCCAAAATACCAGGTTATTCCTATTACCTTCATTTATAAAGGTTTTTTTTACTTGAGATACTGAAAAGGTTTGATTTGCAGGGGATGAGTGTTCAAAATTTAAAAAACTCAAGTCTGTAACACACAGCACACAAATTGTTCTGAAATTTTTGTTGCTATATTTTAAAATTTCTGTAACTTTTTTGCTATTGTTGCTGCAAAGCATGTCCATCCCATAGCCTATATTTGACATAAGAGGGTATTAAAGCTCTTCTTGGCACAAAGCTCAGGCAGAGCTGAATACCTTTTGGCAGCAGATGAAGATGGAACATAAAGTAGGCAGCAGAACATAAAGGTAGTTCAGTTTAAAGTTATAAAAATTAAGAAACTGGGATTTCTGGAAAGCTATTTGACATGGTGTAGCATTGTTAAAAATTGCCTTTCTTTTTCACCCCAGCACAAAGTACAAAACGACAGCTCATTCCTGAAAAGCCTAACACACCTAGTCATGAGGAGATGCCTCTGTCAGCCATAGTCGATCACTTGTTGTAGCATCTCATGAAGAGCTTCAGTTTCTTTCAACTGGAGTAGAAAAATGTAACTCTATTTATGCCTACAGATCTAACATATAATGGAAAAGAACCTCTGTCCAGCTTACTTTGCATTTTATCAACTACCACTAAAACACATTAAATAGCTCAAATAATGGTGCACACTTAACCTGCATGGTATCTCAGCATCTCTAATTATCTCCAATTTGTATCTAAATATGAAACACAGCCTAATTATCAAACTGTTAAGTTGAGGTCTTTGGAGCATTAAAAAAAAGCAGGATATTAATTAGTTCCAACAATACACTTTATGAACTTCAGAAAGTTTAGCATGATATTAACATCAGAGTATGTGTTATGGTTTAGCTACGTTTGAAAGTTATTTCCCACTGCAATCCTCCATTTAGACTAATTGGGAATGGCCATACTACACATTATGCATCCACACAGTTTTGCTATAGCTATGTCACATATTTCTCTTCTGTTGCACCCACACAAATATCTAATGTTCCCAAGTAAATGTAATCTGTTTTGGTGGAGATGCTAACAGCAAACCTCTGCACAACCACCACAAATTATGGAGCTTCTATCATTATTGAGGTAGTTTTTGGTGTACCTTCTCTAAGCCTTTGAAATTTTGATCAGATTCACTCAACCTTTACCCATGATATGCCTTTACCCATCAGCAGTCAGTGTCACCATCACTTTTAAACTGCTGTTGAGCAGTGCAGTCCAAGCACTGGATGCTCTGTCCCTGATGGACTTTAAAACAAGTGGCACAACTCAGCAGTGACAGAGCCTGGCGGTTTTTGGTGCTTCACAAGGGTTCCACACAGGGGACTCTGCAGCCCGTGAGGGTGGTTCCACTGCTGTCCCCAGCATTTTCACAACTCCCATCAAATTCCTTCACTGTTCTTTAGAGTACGGCTATGCCAAAATCATGACTGTTCACATATTTCAGCATCCCATTGACTCTCCACAGCTGGAACAAAAGATAACAAGGAAGTCCTAGACTTCAGCATAAGACAAGCTAAAACAATGGCTATTTTGTGACTGGCATGAGATCATGTCATGCACATGGGCCTTGCAAAGCTAGAATTGCAAAAAAAAGTTACTATACAGAAGAGTGAAACCAGTGAAGCAAACCTGGATCTGACAAAGAGCAGTCAATAAACAAAATACTATAATAAACAAAATATCACCAAATGCAAGACAGTTTTGAAGTGGGGTTGTATCTACATCTAGCTTACATAACAATTTGAACATTTGTTTCAAGAAATATTAAAAAAATGAAAATAAAAGAAGAAAATGTAAATAAACAATTCATAATCAACTGCCCTGCAACTTCCAGTTATTTTTCCCAGTTACCTGACAGCTAAACCTGCCTTGCTCTTGAGAATTTATTCCTCAGGCAAGTCTAATATTCCTACAACCACTTCCAGATGTCAATGAGTGACAAAAAAAATTAAACGATTCCTTTTTTTGACAATATAGAATTTTTTACTGACCATAAAGTTGGAACAGAATACCTTCTCTAACAAATCAACTAGTGAAGCTTACACAAAGACATCTCCTATTATTTCAGAACACACTCCAGGCTGTCCTTGGCTTAGGGAAGGTAGCACTGCAGAATAAAGATGAGAAATTAGTCATACAAGTTTGCTCATATTTGTTATTTGAGTAAACTGTGTCTATCCTAAACTGACTGGTCCACTTGTGTTTGAAAGTGATGGTGATTAAAAGCTAGAAAGAGTTGGCAAAATCACTAGCTTTCTCAAATATAACATCTAAATACCACTTCAACATCAGGCAGAAAGGAAAACAAGGTAAACTAAAGAAAGGAATATGTTTATAGCAGAAAAAGTCTCATTTGGGAGTGTGAATCACATTTGCTTCTTCTTGAATGTTATGGACTAGTTTGTGATTGAGGTGAGTGAGTAAGGGTGGGAGTGAAAGGATGGAAATTTAGTAAATTTCATAGATAGACACATAAATATCACCTTATTGAACACTCAGCAGGTCTCTCGTCCACACTGAGCTTTGAGGGAGACACAGATAAGCAAATGGGACAGATAAAATTAAGTGATTGCACAGATAGCACCATACAGTTTAGTTACTGAATTTATCAGATGTGCCAATCAGGGAATAGACAAGAGTTAGCTAAAAAGTCCTGGAAAAAGCCCTGGTGCTCAGCCAATTAATCAAAAAACAATGGGAAATTACCATACTCACTGTTCACAAGTGGCACTATTAGCAAATACAAACATGAAGATTTTGTGCTCATGTGAGAGAGGAATGCTGACTACAGCATCTACACAACAGCCAGGAAGTGTAGTATATCCCACTCTCCCTCATGGCCAGAGAGGTATTTTTAATCTAGAGTTCTGGGAATAGCTTGGTCCCGAAGTGTATCAAGCATGTCCTCATGCTAAGCATCTTAACCAGCAAAAATCAATGACTCTTAATAACAAAGTTGGTGAAGCTTTTTCTTAAAAACTGGGAAGGGAAATCACACCAGGTGCTCTACAGCAAGTGGAAGAAATTTACTGCCAACAAAGGCAGAAGTCTGTACTTTTATATTTATATTACATTTACTGCTGGAGAACTGTTCATTAAAAAGAAAAACTCTACATAAAACTGTCCATAACAAATAATTCAGCCCTCTCCTTGATAAATATATTTTTGATTTCTATCACCAAGGTTGCACTAAAACAATTTAGGTCAAATTCCTGCCAAGTTCCTGGTACTGAAATCTATTTTATATTTCTTCTAACATAGGTTTATAGTGATTCCTAGACTGTTTGTCACCCCTTTATTAAAAAGTCATCTTGAATGTCACAAAAAAGCCATTCTGATTTTCTTGACTCACCAATAGTTCACAGTGGCACTAACAGTATAGAAATGTAGGTTGGAAAAAATACCAGAGACCAAGATTTGTAACAATTCAAAGTAAAAAACAAAGAAAGCACTAAGAGAATTCTCCTTTCTAAACCTGTTCTGCCATTTGAATCCAGCTGAGATAGCTATTTAATGTTTCCATTTGCTGTATCTTTTGATTTTGGATGTCCTCCACTACTGGGCTGTATCAAAATTTTGTGTAAATTCCAGAGGTATTTTCTTACTTACATAAAAAACAGAATTAATCAGAGAACCACATCTAAATATTACTAAAATTAAGCAACACTGTTCTTGACAGACCACAGGAAAGATATGTGGTCTTTCAACCTGATTTGTTGATATTTCAACTAAAAGTAATAGCAAATGAATCTGGAGTGCAAACCTCAAACATATCCACATAGATGGTAATTAGGTCTCCTTTAGGAGAGAAAAATTAAGTTTATACAGTCAAAGTAGTATAGATGATTGTGGGAAAGGTAATTACATTTCTAATATCTGCCAAGCTCATAATTATACTAATTTGACATAGGTTATTCAAAGACTGGCTTTCTGTCTGCTTGTAAAGAATGACTGTAAATCTTCTTTGGTCTTTCTGTGTCCCATAGGAGTAAATTCTTTCAAAGATCCAGGACAGTTCATGATAGACCTCAGATATATTAAAGGGCTTGTCAGATGCCTTCAGGGGAGTTATTACTGGGAGAGTAGCTGTGACATTTCAGTAAAAAGTACATGACAGGAAAGGAAACAATTGCAGAAATAAAAATACCAGAGATTTTTGAAAAGATTGAATACTCTTGGACAGGTGTATCATATCTGACAATAGCACATGATCCGTGGCAAATGTTTATTTGACTTTCAGAAAGGTGCAAATCAAGCTCTGCTGTCTCATTCAGCTCATTGATGAATTCTAAGTGAGGTCTCCAGTCTGTTTTCTAATATAGCTTGTGGTTTCTCTTGACACCTCTGCAGAATGTTCCTTGTGAGTAAAGCCAGGGGGACAGAAGGAAGGTGACTCTCCAGCCTCATTCTCTCCAAACAGGCTGCTGCAGGACTGACTGGCAATACAGGAAAACTGTTGACTCTGGTAACATATTCTTTTGGGGCTCTGTGACAAAGGATGTAGACAGACAGTGCCACGTAGGCTGGGGCTGTTGAGATAACCCCTCTTTCACTGATGAACCCAGTTCACCAAAGAAAGAAGAGCTGAATAACTGTGTCACTGGATCATGGAAATGAAAAGCTCTTGGTGTTCCTTTGTTCAGCAGCCTCCCCACTCCAGCATCAGCAAGGAGACAAGAGCCTGCTGATATGCAAGGCAGGGGGATTCAAATCACTTCCATGAATGCAGAGTGAAAAAGAATGAAAAGCTCTGTTACAAAGGAAGAGCGTGAGGACTGCATGGGTAGCTCACACTCAGGGGAGGTCTTGTCACCTCTGCAATGGATGTTGTTAACTGTATAGTATGTCGGGCCTCAGCAGCGGAGCTTGACTGTGTGACTGCTTCCCTCAGAACACCAAGAACTAAGCTAATACTTCTAATACTATATTGAGTATATTTACAGGTAAAACTCTCATATTCCCAGAGAGGTTTGTCTTCTTGTTGATGATACAAAGAATAAGGTGAGCCACCATCTCTTTCTGTAACTAAAAAGCCAAACATAACCGTTTAATTGCTCATCTGCCCAGCAAACATGAAAGATGTTACTTAACTAGTTTTCCTAATCTTCTGATGACTGGCAGCTTCTGCTTGCTTATTCACTGAACAGAATGAAGTTGGTTGTTCTGCATTTGTTTATCTACAGGAGAATGAGTCCCAAGGCATGAATAGCACCTTGCACCCTCCAGGAAGCAAAGCCTTCTCCACTAAGAATGCCAGATAAATTTCATAAGAAGAGGAATTCCCTGAATGGAAAAAGATTTGGTGGACTGGGGTTTCTTTAACCATCTTCAAACTCACATGAAGTCCGAATCAAAAGTAATCATCAGTGATTTAAGTAAGGAACACCAGAGAATGAATGTTTCTATTTACTAATGACATTCAGGCATTTGTTCTTGCTTCTCAGCAAAGACAGAGCAGGTCCCTCCGGGGTGGGGTTTTTCCTACCTCTCCAAAATGATCTAACTTTCAATACACAGAGATAATTCAGTTTTAAACTGCATAATTACACAGAAATTAGGCGAGTTGTCCTCATTTATACTAGCATTGGTTTATGTTTCCAGAAGGTCTTTTCCAAATAATTTTATTCTGATTTTTTTAAGAAATTGGGGTAGTGCACTGCTGCTTCCTCAAATGCATGAAAACTGCCTCCAAAACTGCCAGCAAAACAATTTTGCTGCTTGCTTGTTTTGTTTATGATTGTTTTAAACATATAAGCTTCTTTAGAAATAAAGGAAAACAATGTCTGAAAGCATGGGTCCATTAAGCAAACAGACCAAAACTACACACAGCTCAGAAGATATTAAACTATCCCACCTGTCAGTGGGTTTGAGGATACCATGGAAGACAACATTGAGCTTAGTGAAACGTAATTCAAAAAACTCCATTAGTATAATAATAGGTTTGTCTACTGGATCTGTTTCCCAGCTACAGTGCATTAAATGTCATTTAACTGTTCCAATGAATTCAGGCTCATGGATACAACTGGTAAGCAGGAGAATGGAATAAACTGCTATAATAGATGGATCAATAGACAACACAAAGAAGTAATGAGCAGTTTATGCATTGAGGATGGAACCAATATGAAAAATAATTATTAAGTTAAATGTTTTGAAATTCTAGCATTCAAAAAATGATCCTCTAAATTAATAGTTAATTTATTGCATGCTGCTACAGGTCTCCTGTTAAATTCAAATGAGTTACTGCTACAACTTATTTAGAAAGAGGAATGAAATATTTGCAAACACGAAGTTGTTCCTGTCAGATGTAAACTTGTAACAAGATCATTAGGGCTGTGCTTTAAAGTGAAACAGAGTATTTCCTGGGATTTTCTGGTTTCTCTGAAAGAAAAGAGCATAGCAAGAAACTGCCTTGTGTACCATCAATGTCAATACAGCAGGGAGACTTTATCAAGAGATTTATATTTTCACAGCTCACTTGCCTACAAATAAGTATTTCCAAATGAAATGTTTCTTGTTGTGTAGTCCAATTTGTTTTCAGAACAGCTAAGCCTGTTTAAAGAACTACCCTCAGCCACAGTTCCTGTAGGCAAACTCAGCACACAAACACTGCCCAGTGCACCCAAGCCAAAGCTGCCAGAACTCCTTCCCTGGGTGGTGCAGCCTTCACCAAAGTGTGGTACAATACCTTCCCCAGCGGGGCACCTTCACACATCACACCATTCACCTTCACAGCCCCTGCTGCTGAGGGAACAGACACTGCACCATGGCTTTAAACTTGCTCTGCTACACTGTCGTCTAGCCTGTGATTTTAAGCCTTCTTACAGGCTTCTCCGACAAAGTAAGAATTACCTGCAGTTCTTTAGATGAGGGCAAAATCAAATCTTAGAGAAATTTATTAAAAGCCAAATAAAACATCCCGCTGTCTTAATCAGAAGACAGCACAGAGCTCCTCGCTGCAGAGGTACCGCTCTATGAGAAAGATGCTCTTACTCAAAAATCAAATCACACATGCCACAAGGCAGGTATCAAACAGGCACATGGGCATACTGAGAAACCTGTCCATATAATTCTATTTTATTTCTGAAAGATAGTACAGCAAGAAGAGAGATGAGAATGATAAGAAACTGGAAATGAACAATGGCTCCCAAGTACCAAGTCCTTAGGCTTGGATTGGAGAGGAACTCTGGATCAGGGGGCAGTGCCTTCTTTCTACAACTGATGCAAGGTGTGGCTGTTACGTCTCCCATAAAGGGACAACAATTATTTATTCTGAAAATCATTGTGCAAGGGGTTTTTTATGTCCTACAGTGACAACCATAAAGCCAAGGATCTGCCTGTTTCCCATCTATTTTGCAGATCTTGTTCACTGGCGCAGACTGGGAATGCAACCACACTGCAGAGGTTGCTCTGCTTCCCTGCCCACAGATGCACAGGCTTGGCCATGACCTGGCCCACAACTTGCCTAGCTACAGGGCTCGTGTTACTATTTCTGATCATGCTGTCTTCCTTGTCAGTGAAGGAATCACTAAGGCCATAAGAATAACCCTTTCCACACACCTTTAGCCCCTCACAAATCACACAATTCTGCTGTAAATTTCTAAGAGAGAACTGAACTATCCTTCCAAAACAAATTTGCAAAAGCTATGGAAAATTTGTATATTTCAAAATTAGGGAAAACAACCTACAAAGCACTACAAGCACAAATACAGGCTGGGCAGAGAATTGGATTAAGACCAGCCCTGAGGAGAAGAACTTAGGGTGTCAGTGGATGAGAAGCTAAACATGATCCAGCACTGTGCATTCGTGGTCCAGAAGGCCAACAGCACCCTGGGCTGCATCACAAGTAGCACGGCCAGCAGGTCAAAAGAGAGGATTCACCCTCTCCACTCCGTTCTCATGAGACCCCACCTGGAATGCTGCATCCAGCCCTGGGGCTACCAAAATAAGAAGAACGTGGACCTGATGGAGCAAGTTCGGAGAAGGGCCACAAAGAGGCTGGAATACCTCTCCTATGAAGACGGGCTGAGAGAGTTGGAGGTTGTTCAGCCTCGAGAAGAGAAGGTTCCAGGGAAACCTTATTGCAGCCTTTCAGTACCTAAAGGGGCTGGAGAGGGACTTTTTACAAGAGCATGTAAAGACAGGACGAGGGGAAACGGCCTTAAACTGAAAGAAGACAAATTTAGATGAGATACCAGGATGAAATTCTTTACTCAGCGGGTTGTGAAGCACTATAACAGGTTGCCCAGAAGAGCTGTGGATGGCCTACCCCTGTTAAGTGTTCAAGGCCAGGTTGGATGGGCATTTGGGCAATCTGGTCTTGTGGAAGGTGGCCCTGCCCACGGCAGGAGGGTTGGAAATAGATGATCTTTAAGGTCCTTTCCAACTCAAGCAATTCTATGATTCTATAACTTTGAATTTATTTTTTTTTTCCAAATAGAACTCAGTTGCTCATTAATTTGCTGGACTTCTTATATTTATGATGTGTACCCTGTAAAGAAAGGGCCAATCTCTTCATTATTTTCATTTTTGCTAGCAAAGTGGGATTCTGATTTTTACAAGTTCTTAAATATCACTACAAAAATTAAAATAATACCAATAGTAATAATACACTTTCTCATGGACATCAGTTTTTGAGCTTAACTCTTCACTTTGGGAAATCTACACTAAGAAAATGGTAACAAAAATGGCCTGTCATCTCTATTATGGCTAAGTACTTTTCTCAGTCAGAACTATAATCTATGAACTAGGTAATTACTCCAGGAAGGTCTTTTTCTCCACACATTTGTTCATTGAGTGAACAATGTTGAAATAAGTAGGTTTGAGATTAATTATTTTTCTCAGGAGCCCCAGCAGGATACAGTGGGAGGTCTGTTGCAGTGATTTTATTAACTGCTTTGAGGATTTTTGATCTGAATTTACTACTCAGGGTTACTGAAATTGTGAAATATAGGCAACCTTCCACTGTTTTTAAATAAAAGAAAGGGAGTATGTGCAAATTTGGAACAAAAGAAGGGAATGACATGCAACTGAGTTGTTTCCCTGGATTTTTCTTTTGTTGAGGCAGAGGAAAATGAAGTGCCCCCTCTCTGACATTCACACAGTCACTACCTGCACTGAGGGGTTTTTATGAGTGTTTCTCTATACTTTCCAACACAGGAAGAGAAAGTCAAACATGGAAACAGCATAGAAACAGCAGGCACATTGGTTTGGCTTCACTCCTATTACCCAATGTCAGCAGGTGCAGCTTCTCATTTCCACTGGTGGGCACATACACTGTCTGTCTTGCCCTTTACATAAAAATCAGCATATGAAACACCTAATGATTTTCAAAATGTAACCAGATGCACTGAGTGGCCCAGTCATAGAGCCAAACTTGATTCCCATTCCTTCCAGATATGGTCTGGCTAGTTCTGTGACACCAGGCTTGAATCCTGGTTCTGCTACACTTCTTCCAGGAGCCTTGATGAAATTTGTATTCTGTCTTAAGAAAAAATTACAGAAAGCAGCACAGCAGCATCTATCAGCATTCATCTAAATTAATTCAGTATTGTGATTGCAATGTTCTCAATCTCCGCCATCTGACTGGAATATACTCGTCTTTAACTATCCACAGTGATCCATTAACCCTCTCTTGAAGCATCATCCCCACAATTTAACACATTGCTCCACTTTTCCATTCTTTTAACAGAAGGATGAAAATGAACTTCAGAAAAATCAATCAACAACCAATAAAGCAAGTCTCTTTCTGCTTGGAAATACCAACTAAAGCACAGGATGCTACACAACTCACTAGAGTCAGGCTAGAAATGCATCTGAGAACATGAGCAAAGAGACAACAAGGAATAGTAATAAAATAAAGTGGAATTGTATAAGAAAGAGGCTAATTTAGCATAAAGGGAATATTTACAAAGTTTCATAGCTCATCTTTATTGTTGAATTCTGCCAGGCTTTTACATTTTTCTTAGGAAATGCACACTTTTGCGCTGCTGAGGGCCAACAGTGCAACACAAGTCTTTTTACATAAATCACACAAAGCAGACTTGGCTTAATTCTTCATTCAGATACAGCACATAAAATTCAGGTTCCAGGTGCACATCTCTACGCTGTCTTAAAAATCTAAGACCTAGAAACCTAGGTTTTTAACAGGTCTGAAGCTATTGAATGATTCTGTACTTTCTCAAAACATAGTCAAATATATCCACAGTGGCCAAAGATTTTGACAAAGAAAACTGGACAGAATGACTGTATTTCACATATCCCTGTAGAAAGTCTGTTAGCAGCTGTTGGGTTTTTTTATTTGAAGGAATGCAAGCAGAAAGTGTCTCCTTTTCAATGAATACACCTTTTCCTATCTACAAGATTCCCACTGGTAAGATCTAAATTTTCACCCTGGAGCTGTTAATAATTAATAATCATTCTCATTAAATTTCTGAGATACACGTCCTTAGGCACTTACTTTCTCAATCACATAGAAACTCCTGCCTTAAAACACAATTATGAATAAACTCGCACAATGCTACTTAAGTGTTATTTGTATTTCAGTAACAATATAGCTGAACAATAGATTTTTTCTGAACTTTTCACATGAGGCAAGTAAAACTCTATTTTAAATAAAAATTATTATTCATTTATAATCTCCAATTTGACTTCAATAAAGTGACTTGTCAGAGTGATTTACTGTATCATTCACACAATGTAAAAATTTTTGTTCAGAAAGCAGAAGTTGACTAATGATTTATTTTATAAATAACGTTTCTCATCAGCAACCAATACACGTTGGTAGACCCCAGGATACTTGTTTATGTTCCCACTCTAGGTTTCAAAATATATACATGCAATAGATATTTTGCCGTTAGTAGTAGCATTTGGTCATGCAAAAAGGTCTTCAATATTTCCTGATGGAATAGCCAATGCTCTCAAACATAGTGAAGCTAATTCAAGGCATCTACTTAAAACAATAAAAGTAGTTTAAGCTTCTCTGAGTAGTGAAGCAGAACTTGAATTTTTATTCAGTGTTCTGGACCAAGGTCAGAGTTACTTGATGTACAGTTTATCTTCTACATATTCTTGATTGCTATTTAAAGTCCATTAGAAGGAAAACAGTGTATGCTTCCTGGGCAAATTACAAATTCCACCACAGGACAGCAGAAAGAATATGCTGATGTGCTAGGCTTTTCATGAGAAAATCATGTGAAGAAAACCTGTTAGGAAGTAAGACAGAAGTAGAGGATTCTGCTTCATTAAATACCGACAGTTTCATCAGGGTTGCAAAAGGCTTAAAACTGACAAAACAAAGATGACCAACGCATAGGCAATTTCACAGATACTACAGAATATGCTGCTCACTATTTAAAGTGAAGTGATGTACAATTGCATCCTTTAAAGTGTATAATGACAAAATAACTCTTTGGTAATGAAAAAAATACTTCATTTTCAAAGAAGATTACAACATACTGAAAGGGAAACTTGTCAAAAGTATAATTGCTTTACTACCTTACATTAAAAAAAAATTGGTTTGTAGCTGATTAAGAAGTAAGGTTTATACAAAGACAAAATTATACCAGTCACCAAGTTCTTAAAAAGGATCTCCCTTCAAATTGTTAGTGAAAGAGAAAATGCATCTCCATCTACAGATATTCCTATGGGAGTTACTCCCAGGGTCACACAAAATTCAAACAGAAGTACAGGCAGTCCAGAGCTGCAATGCCTTTTGGAGTGTGTGGTGGTGTTAATTCACCCTCACTATTTCCTTGACGCCAGAAAGCTCCAGAACTTTGTCCCACTGAAAGACAACACAAGGAAGTCTGAAGATGACACAAGAAATTGCTGGACAGCAACAAACACCAGAGTGAGAAGATGACAGAAGCCACAGGTCATGCCAAGAAGGATGATTGAATTGCACAGTTAGTTAAGAGGAAGCTATGGAGAAATGGCTAAACTTTGATGAGAAGCAGAGAGGAGTAGTAGGACCTCTGAGGCAGAATCTTGCAAGGCCAAGAGTACTTAGGTGGACATAGTAGTGAAATCGTTTAAGGCTGAGAAGACCTAGGTAATGCTGTTGGTAACACCAAATTTGGCTATGGAGGTAGTGAAACTGTGATTAGAAGGGGAAAATAATTAGGGACAGGTTTTTTATTTGGGAAGGAGGCAAGAGTAGAAACCCAGACCAAAGGGTGTAGGGGGAAGGAACAAGCATTGAAAAATGAAGAGAAGGGCAGATTAAAGGGCCCAGCCAAGTATAACCAAGCTGCTGGACAGTACAGCTGTCTGGCCAGGCCCAGCACCTGATCACCAGTTTACCTTTTCTTATTAAACTCTACACCTCACTGTTTTCTCTGTAACTATGCTTAAATGCTTAAACTTTCTGTTCTGTGTGTATTAGCAAACTTCACACTAGACTAATTAACAAGTAGGGTAAAAGTTCTGGCAGTCAGCTACCTGAAAAACTAAGGTGTGGAGAGTGTGACAGTGGGCCACCCTCAGGAACCACTGGTCTGGAAACATCTGTGGGTTGTGTGTGCCTTTACGTGCAGACGCGGGAGTGTGAGATGTACCAGCATGCGTGGAGCCCATTGAGCCAAATGCAAAGAACAGGATCAGCAGATTTATATCATTCATACACCTGCACATGAGGTGCCAGACCCAGCACTGTCCTCCTCTGTGAGCAACTTTGGTGGCCAGCTGTGTGTGTGCATGGGGAGCATGCGCCAGCCTTTCTACTGCTGAGACCAAGGAGCACGGGACTGCAGCAATCTGGATCTACTGGACTGAACTGGAAAAATCCAACCACTCCCAAAGTCCATCAAATTGCACTTCCCTCAACAACTCCAAGTGACAGCACAAAAATTACTTCAGGGATTACTTTATAGCAAATTATCACAGGATACCTTACTAGAAACAACAGGAAAATAAATTGTGCTTAAATATGTCCCATACTACATTAACTTTCAGTCAAGAACAGAAGAGGAGGCCTTTTGTGATAAATGGCTAAACATCAGAGCTGTGTTGTATTTTTGCTCCCTGAAATTTAGAAAAGAAAACTATATACAATAGCCAAAGATTATATATATCTTTTTAGTCTTAGGGACTAAGCATGGGAGGAAGTGGGGGCTTGCGGGACAGTCTTCTTCAACACATCCCAGCTTATCAACTTTTTTTTTTTCCAACTCTCAACCCCCAGCTTTTAAAACACATGAAATGTCTTAGCCAAATACATACCTTACTCTGTAGACAAAAAGATGTATCTCCAATTTTTAGCCTGTCTGAATCTAAAGGAAAATTTATATTTTCAAATCTATATTCCTGTAGTGTAAAACTTCTTGCTGACCTTCTCCTCTGACCACTGTGATCTCACACTCAGTCACTCCCTCCTCTCATGGTGCTGCACTCACCCCTTCTGGTGTCCCTCATCCCTCCCCAGTTAGGGAGGTCATTCTTTTGTTCTCTTCCTCCTTCGTCTCTAATTTAATCCTCTCCTCCTTTCTCAGACACAAAGATAATTTATCTCTTTAAATCACACCTTAAAACCTTGTTTTGTCTCTGTTGTTTAGTAGTGACTTCCTTCTGAACCATTTTGTCATATTCTATATGAATACCTCTATATGATATAAATTATCTTGTTTTCATTTGCTGAAGCTCCATAATAAGTTAAGAGTTCCAAATAATCATGCAAACGTGCATCATTAAACACTTCCCTTTAAAAGAAATCATTTAATTAGAATATTCCCTTCCTCAAAATTGCAGCATTGGATGCACAATTGTAACTGAGACAGAATGCAAAATTAAGCATTTCAATCGATACAGAAACGTAAACACTAAGCTCCAGGCAATAGGGTAGCCTATCGTATTCCATGTATTCTCACAAAGTCAGAGGGGTTTTTTTCCTGTTTTATGTAACTTTCCCTGAAGCTTGATGTCTCTCAATTACAAGCTGCAGTCTTCTCCAAGTCAGCTATAAAGTTGTATGCACGTTTTGTAGCATGCAAGTATAAAAAGGAGAAAAAAATTATTAATTTAAATGTCATCAGCTGTTAATTCTCTATTTAGTTGCACCGAATTAAGTGAGAAGAAATAAAGAATGAACTGCAAATGCCAGTATCCCATCACACACTGCATGCTGGTGTATTCAAAACACTGCTTGTAAAACTATATCTATATATAGTATTGAAGACATCAGTTTTTCAAAAAATGTTGCTGTATTCACTTTTTCTTTTGCAAACAGTAATGCACATTTTTCAAGCCGGCAATTCATACAGGAACACTGAAAGGAACTTTCTGGGTCATCACATCCAGCCTGTTGCTAGTGCACTTTTTCCCTAGCTGCTTATAGACATTTCTTAGCCAATGTTAAAACCAGGTCTTTCTCTTTTTCAGCGATTTGCAACAAGTGGCTCTATGTTAAGAGCAGTAAATCCCAATACTATTCCCTAAATACAAGGTCTTGCACTTTGCACTGTTGAATTTCAGACCATTTCTCTCCATTCAGTCACCCTGCCTTTGATTTGACAATGCCTCCTGGCTTCATCCATCACCAGATTTCACAAGTGCTACTTCTTGTGCAAGGTCATCAACACAGAGACTAAAATTGGCTCCAAAAGGCACTAGACCAGTATCCTTGCTCTAGACCAACAGTTTCACACTTAAAAAAACTGCCACCTCCTCACTAGTTCATACCAAACACACAGTACTCAGACCTTAAAAAAAAACCCCAAACATTTCCTGTGCAGAATCTTTGTGACTTTAATTGTAGAATGATTTCCAAATTCTTTAAAAGAGTAACAACCCACACAAACTCACAGCCTATATTATATACTTTGGTATTAATTTTTGTTTATTCTGTCTAGTGAATATCCAAGCCTGAAGCACCATAATGTACACAGGTAGATTATATCCACATAACCTGAAGCAGAATTCAGGCTTGAAAACTGGACATAAAATGTATTATTTTTTTCACTCTACAAATATTGCAATCAGAACCAAATTATAATTACACTAGCAATATACATTTTAGTATGTTTTTTTAATCTTTCTTGTAAATAGTTGTTATTTTATTTATATGACATACAGTTATTTATTTTAATGAAGAAGCACCTGAAACAACAGGGGCTCCCACACTAAAGGCATTGCCAAAACAATCAGCAATGACAAAGTACCTGCTGCAGGAAGTTTACTAAGATAATGTACAATATCTATATATTCAGCAGAGCTACAAATCAGTGAAAACAATGCAGATTTTAAATCACCTGCCTTTACAATGTATATGGAATATGTGAAACAGCATTGTGTTTGTTTAGTTCCCAAGCAGAGTAGAGTGAATTAGTAACCTATGAAAGCAAAAGCCATCCATTTGGTTTTACTCAGTTAGGGACCCATCCCTGTCGAACACATTAAACTACAAATCCTGAAAAAGAGCCACAGTTTTGCAGCAATGTTATCTGCAATTTAATTGCAAGATCCCTGCAAAAAGCTCACTTGGGTATTTTGAAATATAGTGAGTTCCTTCCAAATACCTAATTTATTTTTTGTACAAACCATATTAAAAAAACATGAAGTAGGGGTTGAGTTGGCTGGAAATTAGACCCACACAAATAGGATATATTTCAAGACTCTTGTGATAACCTTAGCAAATTAGAAGGGAAAACATCTACTCACATTGGAAAGCGTGATAGGGCCAGTTTTATTGTGCTGAGACAGAGATAATTCAGCACTTGCACACATTTCGGTTTAATCGTCACAGAATTAGTCATCAAAGATTACAGCTGCTTTCAAATGAAACGTTAAATCAACAACTGGAAAAAATGTATTTAAATACATTTTCCCAACAAATCCTAATTCACTTTTATTATCAAGTTTTAGCCCATGGCATCCTTAATATGCATCAAAACTATGACCACATAGAAATTAATCTACTTCAAGTCCTGATTTCTAGTTTATAACCTTGCTGGGAGGGTTTCCTGTATGTTATTTTCCGTGTCCTTCCCTTTGTCTGTCCCTGAAAAACCCATCAGCAGCGATTGAGCCTGTCCTTGCACCAAGCACAATGTTGTTCTAGTAGCACAACCAAGACCACCAGCACAGGGCTATTGCTTTTCTAGTGACTCAAACTCACTGAAGGCTGGAGGAGGAAAAAGATCAAGAAGGAAGTGTGAGACTGTTACACTGTGAGATCTGACTTCAACCATGAGCCGGGTAGGGGAGCATGGTCTGTTGAAGACACAGACAGCCCCAAACACTTTGTCAGGAAGCCAGATGAGGAAGGTTTTGTGGTAGACACCATATGTGTATGCATGATAGAGTACAAATGCCTTGGACTATCATAAGACCCTCCAAGGTGGAATAGTAATGCAGCACACCCACAAGCACAGAGCTCTGGAGGGGTATTCATATCCTCTACAAAAAAAAAAAAAAGAAAACAAAACCAAAAACGAACAAACAAACACACAAAAAACCAAAAAAAAAGACAAAAAAAACCCCAACAACTTCTCACCATTGATCTTTGATCATACAGTAAACAGTCAGAGCTCCGCACCACAGGAAAGTGCAGTATCCCATGGACACAAGGACAGGTTCTGATTATGCCTCAGATTCTGTCATCTTGAGAGTCAGCCCTATACACAGCCTGGTGAGCATCCACAGGTAGGAAACAAGTAGAGACATGACTGTAACAAAGATTTTATAGTGATCTTATGCAAATAACCTGATTTCAAATTCAAACAGTTCTCTGAGAAAGTAAAATGCAGTGTAAGATTGACAGGTTGCAATGTACTCCTAAAGACTGAAGTACTACATGGCACCTAAGTGGAAACGAAAGACTATTACAAGTAAGACACATAATAAACACATGGCAAGAACAAAAGCAGCTTGGCATATCTATCACCTTCTTTTACCTCATAGGTTTCTGTTGTGACAGACACCGTATATGCCATCGTGCTGAATCAAGTCCATAAATACTGCCATAATCTCTGACCTTGTCCAGGTACACATGAAAAGCTCCATTAACTTGAAAAAAACCCAATAAGTCAACTCCTCTGCGCTTCCTTGGTGAATAGAACCACCCCAGGACCAGCAAATCATAGAAGACTCCTGTCATGGAGCAAATTACTAAATCTGTTTCCTCAGTTTCTGCTGGTATATGTACATAAATACTGGGAGCTTTCACAGCCCTGCAGGTAGTGTCTTTTGTGCAGCCCTGAAATGCTACGGTCATGCCACAAGTGCTCTTGTGTCATTCTCCTGGCACACGCTGTGGGCCACGTGACTGGAATTGAAACTGCGATACAGAAAGCAAATGTACAATCAAAACCTTTTCAAGATCAGACCTTTTCAAGATCAGACCCAAATGGACAATGATGAGATCCAAAACATCAGACTTAGGCAAGCAAAGGGAATAAATATATAATGAGCTAAGCATAAACCATAAATGAATGATACTCCAATTCCTCATTTGATACCTGTCTTCATTAAAATTATATTTATTTTTCCTGATTTCTAAAAGCTCCTATTCCCTGTGAAAATAATGCAAGTGAAAATTAGAAATAAATTTTTTAAAAGTGTCTGAGTTATTCCACAGCAATTTTTCTCACTTTTAGAAACAGACAAAGTTTCTATCAGAAAATGGGATTGTTGTCTTGACTAAATGCTAATAGGTACATTAGTAAGGGCAGAAAAAGAACTTCAACCAAAAATAAAGGAAGTCCAGCAGATTTGATGTCATCTTGTAGAAAAAGAACTGGCTTTCTTGTTTAACTCACAATGGTACGTACATTTCAGGGAAATACCAGTGCTGAAGTATCAAATCCTTATTACTGTCAATTTCAAAAAGACAAGTGCCACAGTGACACTGTAACTACTGAACACAGTCACAGCCTAAGATGCAGAAAGAACCATAGCTCTGTACACCCAACATGCCTGTTAAGCCTCTAAACAATCTTTACTCCGATCCCCAACCCAGCAAAATCGTATGTCTTTCCTGCTCTTGCAGACTCTGTCACAGCTTCTTACAGATTTCACCTAACAGGAGTGTAAAGGTAAATACAACAATATTCTAATTGTGGAGCCATTGCAAAATGAAGCAGTTTACTCGTGTTTTTTAGAAAGACTGACTGTACTTCAGAAAATACCATTTCCTTCCGGTTTTTCACACAACTTTTTGCCAGTACTGGAACCAAGAATGGGTTTGCAATAGTTACACCTGCTGTGAGTGACTGAGGAGTCTTCTAGGCATACAACAGACAGAAAGCTGTTTTTAATGCTCTTCAGAGCTCGGCAAGTGGAGAACTAAGAGGAAGAATGGGTGACTACACAGTTGACTAGCTGATGAAAACAACACTTCTCAGAGGAGAGTAAAGATCTGATAGACTGAATGGAGGGATGGACAGAAAGAAACCATTCAAGGCTTTCTCCCAAGGAAAAACTGGAAACAAAGATTTTAAGACAAAATCGGAAGACTAAATCATTAATAAAAATTATTTAAAAGCCTAAAATCAGAGACTTTGTGTAGGAAAGTGTAAAAGGTGTTCTGAATTCCTACGTACACCTTTGTTGTCTCTCACATTATTAAATAAAAGTCCAGAAGGGATATTTCATGCAATACCAGACGTGATCTTTCTGTGTGTGTTCATTCAAGACTACACAGCAGAGAGAACCTATGGTTTCTCAGCAGCAGACAGCACAGGACAAGACAAGCAGGCAGCTCAGACAGAGGCTCATGAGCACTATTCTGCTACTTGTTCATTTGAAATTTTTTCAAAGTATTAAAAAAGGACATTTTCAGCACTTATTTTTTAACTCCAGCATAGGGGTTTTGTCTAAGAAAGACTCTTCCTGCACACAGGTGTGCTTGTCAAGGTGGGACTTGCAAACCTATTTCTTCAGGAGAAATATTTTCACAGAAGATGTCTCAGTATTCCTAAATATATAGCACCACATTAAACTTGAGTAGTCTCAGGAAGAAATAGCAAATAGGGATAGTGTCTTACTAGGAACTGTGCCTCAGAGTGCTGCCACCCCTCCTTAGGTTACCTATTCCTTGTGTAGGACAGGACCCATACCACCTTTGACACAGAGGATGCATTGCGCCTCCTTCCTTTCGGTACCAACAGGGTACTGACTCCCTCAAGATATGCTAAAAACAGTCACCTCCCTTTTTTTGCAATGTACAAGCAAAAGATGTCTAGATTTCTTAGCCTCCAGTGGACATGCCTAAAGATCACTTGCAAACAAATGAGACCATACCGTATGTCACATTGCACAGCTCACTGTAGTAAATTTCCACTTCATTTAACTCAGAGAGCACACATGAGCACACTTGTGGTTTGTCTGGCTGTGCTTCTGTTAACATTAATATCATTTAGCTCATACAAGATCATGCTTTAGTTACTACATGCATTATAATGATACAGTATTAAAGACATGAGCATAGAACTTAAGTTTAAATATTGTCTCATGAGAATGGGATAAAGGGATTTCTAAAATAAAATCTATAGAAAATCTGTAATAGATTACTCCACATTTCACCAATTATCATTTTCCCATGAATAAACTTATAAAGGAATGATGAGCTTTTCCCTTGCTAGAGTGGATTCAGGTAACAAAGTAACCTACTGTGAGAAAAACTGCTTTAAACTGGCATGATACTGAATTGGTATCTATGTCAGACAGTAAATGAGATTTCAGTTCTGAGTCTTTCCGAAAAAAGAAAAGCCTAAATAGCAAAACTTCATTTTGGATAGGAGATGGTTATGAAATTAGAATACATTCAGTTAGTTTTGGACATGCATATCAAAGAGAAAGCCATCACCATAACCTTAGTTTTGCTTTGTCTCTAACAGTTCCTGGGATTTCCTTGATGACAGATGAGTGAGAGGAAGGAAGAAAAAAAATCTGTGTGTGGCTGAAAATTCCATTTTGTACACTGAATTTTAACTAAAGAGTTCTTCAGGTCATCAGCCCTGAACCGCTTTCCAGTAGTAAAAAATTGATTGATGAAGATAAACTGACTGATTTTTTACCACAGAAGGTTCTGGGTTGGAAGCGACCTTTAAAGTCCATCTAGTCCAACCCTCCTGCAATGAATAGGAACATCTTCAACCAGGTCAGGTTGCTCAGAGCCCCATCCAACCTGGCCTTGGATGTTTCCAGGGTTGCAGCATCCATAACCTCTCTGGGCAACTTGTATCTGTTATTCAACCCTCATTGTAAAAAATTTCTTCTTTATATCTAGTCTGAATTTACCCTCTTTTAGTTTAAAACCATAACCCCTTATCCTACCACAATAGCCCCTTCTAAGAAGTCTGTCCACCCCTTTCTTGTATGCCCTCCTTTATGTACTGAAAAGCTGCAATAAGGTCTCCCTGAAGCCTCCTCTTCCCCAGGCTGAACTATCACAACTCTCTCAGTCTTTTCTAATAGGAGAGGTCCTCTCTTCCTTGGGTCATTTTTGTGGCACTCCTCTGGACACACTCCAACAGGTTTATGTCTTTTTTTTGTACCTTCTCTGTGGTTTTGATTTATTGTTGCCTAAACTGAAAAGCAGAACCTCTAACAACAACTAGGTAAACGAACCTTTAGATCAAAACACATGGTTGCACCAATTAGTGACTGAATAAACACCAACATGAAAAACAGTAACCCTAAATTGCAGCCTCAAGTGTAGTGCTGGGCATTCTGCATTTTCTGTTTACCCAAAACAAACAGTAAGTAGTTTGCCACATGTTTCTCATGTCCCCAAGGACTAATTAAAACCAGCCATCCCTGTTTCCGACCACCTGAGTACCGATTAAATCTCCCTGGGTAAACACTGCTTCCAGCCTTCCTTCACTGATGCTCTCTGTGACCCTTTGCTTCTTTTGAGTTGTAGTTTACTATTAAATTTCATCTGCTAATTCAGCAGAACAGTGCTGAACTGCAGCTGTCCCGTCTATGTCAGGAAAGCAGTGCCTATATAACTGAGCTACTGCAGTTAAACATAACGAGTCCTGTTGACAATTTCTCTGAAGTTTCCTGTAGCTGCCTCAGCATGCCTTCACCTTTGGCTGCTGCTGCCGAGTGTACACTCAGTGTGCTGTGCAAGAATCACAGGCTCCAAAATGTTTCCTGAAGGGTCATGCCTCTAATTTGACCTCCCAAACTATGCTGTCAATGAAGCTTCTCCTTTGAAAGAAGCTGGCCCTAGAGAAGTACCTCATTAGTAGGAAACCACAAGGATACTAGCACCCATAGGAATTACTGCTAATTACCATGACACTACTAGTTGCAAAGACATAACCAAAATTACAGAGTCTCCTTGAGATTAAAAAAAAATTTAAAAATAACAAGCCGGGTTGTTAGAACTATCTAATTGTGTGGACACAAAGAACTTGGATCCAAGGCATCTCAAATTATCCCTTCCAGTGGGTATGGTTTTGCACGTATTAATAATGAATCGCTCAGGCTTTCACGACACTGAGTTCCATTCACTCTTTCTCAAGCCTGAATTAAAAAGCCTAAGTGATTTGCTGTCTGCAAATGTGCTGATGACTGCTAGCCTCTTCCTTCTACCATCTTATTGGCAAATGTTTTCAGCAGTGCCTCGTCCAAAGAAGGAATCCCGTTGTCATATGGCTGTCTCAAATGCCTTTCAGATGCCACACAGTAATTCCTGATATCCTAAAACTTGTAGATCAGACAAATAGTTTTACTAGCAACTACTTCCTCCTCACTGATTTTAATGCTATTGCACAAAAAAGAGGGTACCTAAAGTACAACATATTTTTAAAATTCCAGATGAAGGCAAAAAACTTTAAAAACCCTATCAATTTAGATATCTTGTAGAAACATATGCATAATAGAAGGCAAAGGAAAAATAAAAAGTTATTTTCACATACATATATACTTAATGTCCATGATAAAGATGTAGTCAGAATCTGCAATCATCCTGGGAGGAAGTGGTTTTCTTTGAAGGACACAAAATCTGGACCATGATGAAAGTCTAATTCCTTCCTTTGTTCAACAGAAGACAAGGTATTACAGGTAGCATTGGAAGGATTTTCTTCCCACTGAGATAGAATGCAAGATTTTACACAAGTCATGGGAGTTCCTCCTTCCAAGATTTCCCCTTCACAGGGTAGTTAGCTCTGGCATGCAAGTCTTCATGGATGCTTTTCCTTTGGACCTTCCTGAGCTGCGTTCACCTATCACGTTCGAAAACCTTGGAAGTCTGACCATTGGGGACTCACATAAAGGAAGATCTTCACATCATACCAGGAAACCTGACAACTGGCAGTAGGTGTCTTCTTGGAAGGGGCCAGCATGGAGCCATGACTAACAAAGTAACTTCTGCCCTAAAAGGAGGCTCCCTTTTATTCCAGCAGTGGAAACATATGAAGAACTATATCTGGACAGTCTAACTTTGAAAGTAGGAACAATACTTTTTTTTAGGAGAATAAATGGGTTAATAGGGTCTGCTTAGAAAGGAAGTTGATTCCTCTTCCATACAGAAATGGGATGGGTGATAGGAAAGGATGAAGCTCAAAAGGCCGAGATAAGAGACTGAAAGACTTCACTGTGAAGACTTTGCTGAGGAGGCCACATAGAAAACAAAATCCCAAAACAGGAAAGCAAAAGTTTCTTTTTATAGAACACAGTAACATCAAGCCCAGAGTAGTTATTCTGTGTTAATCTTCATTGAATATTATCCCCTATTGAGATGATGTAGGTTTGTTACTTGATTTGTAACATATAACATTTATAAACTATTGTATCATTTATACATATTTAAATACAAACAATGACAAAATCATATGAAAAAAACATGAGCTTTGCAATTAAGTCACTTCAGTACATGGTATTGGGCTCCTGTAAAATGCCGTGAGGTTACTGTTCTTCTCAGTACCATTACAATAAAAGAGCCCACAGTTACCACAAATTAGCAATACCAAAGACCTCTCCTGAATAAAAATGCGCACATATCAAAAGACGGCAATATGACTGAGATAGTAGAACCTGCCAGCAGTAAGAAAGTTCAGAAAAATATCAATATCTGTCTGCAGAGGAAACAAAGCTTTGGCATCAAGGTAACCTTGTTTGTGAGGAGTAAAGATAAAATAAAGTTCATTTGTGTTGAAGTGCATTGGAAAGGGTTTTCCAGATCTGAATTCATGCCCTGAAGAGCACTGTACATTGATGGTATCCCAATCAAGCTCCCCAGGACGCTGATCTGTTTGCATGGTGGCAGAGGACCTCAGTTTGTGTCATCTGGGCCTGTCGCACTCTGATATGAGGCACAAAACTAATCCATCATGAATCCATTTGCTGTGAAACAAGAGCATTTGACAGCTCCTCAGTCCCATTGCTCTATCACACTAAAAACCTCTGCTTGCCAGAAATACCCAGTCAATTAAAAGAGATGGCTGCTAAGAACTAAAATGTGGAGGTATTTTTCTATTACAATTCTCTACTGGGTCTAAAGAAAGAAATTTAAAATGTTCGATAATAGTTGACAGTGCTTGTACAGGGCTTCCCAGCAGCCACTTACTACAGCAATTGCCAACATTTTCACATGTAAAAGATAATTGCCCTTCTACATCATTTAGGAAACAAGCTCGGCTCTCAGCTTCAAAACTCCAAAAAGTTTGTGTCTAAGTATACTTAGACATTAAATGCCTTTTCTTGTATATTGAAGAAAAACAACAGTAAATTAGTTCTTCTTCACGTTTAGGTGGAACTTCTTGTCCATCAGTTTCTGCCCATTGCCTCTTGTCCTATTGCTTGGCACCACCAAGAAGAGCTCGGCTCAGTTCTCTTGACACCCTCCCTTTAGATATTTATACACATTAATGAGGCACCCTCTCAGTCACCTTTTTTCAAGGCTGAATAGGCCCAGCTCCCTCAGTTTTTCCTCATAAGAGAAATTTTCTAGACCCTTGACCAACTTAGCAGCTCTCTGCTGGACCCACTCCAGCAGCTCCATGTCGCTCTTGTCCTGTGGAGCCCAGAACTGGACACAGCAATCCAGATGTGGCCTCACTAGGGCTGAGCAGAGGTGCAGGATCACCTCCCTCACCCTGCTGGCAATGCTCTTCCTGATGCACCCCTGGATAGCACTGGGCTCTTGGCCACCAGGGCATGGGTGGCTCATGGACAGCTTGTTGCCCACCACCACCCCCTAAGGTCCTTCTCCACAGAGCTGCTTTCCAGCAGGTTGGCCCCCAGCCTGTGCTGGTGCCTGGGGTTGTTCCTCCCCAGGTGCAGGACCCTGCATGTGTCCCTGCTAAACTTCAGAAAGTTCTTCTCTCAGCCCATCTCTCCAACCTGTGGAGGTCCCTCTGAAGGCTGCACAGCCCTCTGAGGACTCGGCCACTGCTCCCAGCTTTGTGTCATCAGCCAGCTCGCTGAGGAGTCATCTGTCCCTTCATCTAAGCCATTGATGAACAAGTTAAACAATTGTGGGCCCAGTATAAAACCCTGGGGGACACCACTAGTGACAGGCCTCCAACTCAGCCCTGAGCCACTGATTATGACCCTTGGGATCTGCCATTCAGCCTGTTCTCAATCCATCTCACTGTCCACACTTGAGTTTGTCTACGAGGATTTCATGAGAGACAGGGGCAAAAGTCTTGCTGAAGTCAAGGTAGACAATACTCATGGCTGGATATTTCAATAAGGTCAAACACCACTTACCTTTAGTGAACCTAGGCTGACTACTCCTGATCACCTTGTCATCCTTGTGGACTCAGACGGTCTCCAGAATGAGGCTCTCCATCACCTCTCCAGGGATTCAGGTGAAGCTGACTGGCCAGTAGTTCCCTGGGTCCTCCTTCTTGTCCTATTTGAAGACTGGAAAGTCACTGCCTTTCTTCCAGTCCTCAGGCACCTCTCCTGATCTCCATGACCTTTCAAAGGAGATTATGAGCGGCCTAGTATGATGTCCTCCAGATCTCTCAGCACTCATGGATACATCCCGTCTAGGTCCATGGACTTGTGGATGTCAGGTTTGTTTAGGTGTTCTCTGACCCAGTTCTCCTTGACCAAGGCAAGGTCTTCCTCCTGACCTGACATTCATTTATCCTGGTCTCCTCAGTCAGGTCCCAGAGGGTTGGTCTTATTGGTGATGACTGATGCAAAGAAGGCATTAATTATCTCTGCCTTCTCTTGTCTTCTGTTTCTAGATCGTTAGCTGTAAACCGATTTTCAGAAGTACTGAGCTCCCAACAACTGTCTCAAACAGAGATCTGATCTTGCTCACACTTAGATGCCTTCACCTGTAATGATCCTCCAAAGGGGGATGCTTTTGGTCATACCATTGTGTTCTATGGACCCTAAGTAAAGGACCAAGAACAGGGATTCTCTTGATTATCAGAGGGTTTGCAAGAAAACAAAACACTATGTTTGATTGTGGGCTACAGTCCAATACTACAGTTCTGAAAGTCTCCATAATCATCTTTTCAGAAGACATGGTCCATATTATTTTTCAATGCTCAGAAGATGGCAGCTGCACCAAGGTGAACATGAAAGACATGATGTTTCTCCTGGTTAGAACTATTGTGTTTTAAAAGTATTGCAAAAAACAAAGGGCCTGCTTATAACCCTGAAAAACATCCTCCATATCATAAAAATCATGCCCATTCAGTAACATCAGTTTTGCCTCTGCCCCAGCTCAGCTGGAGTTTTTGGTTGGAGCACTTAGACAAATATATAAATATATATTTCATATACTTAATATATAATTGTTCTGTGCATTTTTTAGCTTCAACTTGTGATTCATTTCAACCAGTGTTTGCAACATAGAATAAAAGTATAAATAGTTTCTTTATATTTCAGGAAACTAAACTGTGTTTCCTAAAGATTACATAGATATAGATATGTAGAGATATATATAGAAAATATTCTTCCAAGATAAAGCACTAGTTCTCTTCATGCATTTAAACCCAATACACAGTATTTACTGAAGATTTAAGATGAAATTTCTATTCATAGATAATGTTCAGGACATAAAATGCCTATTGACTTTCTAAACAGCTAGAAAAAAATGCAAAAAGCTTATTTAAGAGTTTCAAAACTGCAAAAATGGAAACTCAAAAAGTCAAACTATTTTCTTTACAGGCTTCTTACATATTCCAAATAATCAATTTATGCTTGTAACAGGAACAAGTAAATTTTTGGCAAAGTAAGGAAATCAATTGGACTCTTTCTAACCTAATTGTTGTCTCCCAAGGGGATAAACACATCTTGTGACGGGGTTTGCTCTTACAGTACTGCTTAGATTTATTCTCCATGCATTCCAAATCCAAAGATCAAAAGAGAGAAAGATGGAAAACAAAGCTCTTAATCTGTGCCCCAAAGCTGCAAATGTGTTAATATTCTCATCTTTCATGTTTGCAAGGTAATTACAGTAAAGAGCTCCTTACTGTAGATTTCAAGAAGAAACTTAACCTCTGATAATGCTGAACTTTAAAACAAGAGATGGTATTCCCTTTATTGCAGCAGAACCTGTTACATATTTCCTGGGTTTAAAATTGAAGTCTTTATATCCACTGTGCTTACAAACATTCAAAAATGTTTTATCTTTAGAAAACCAAAATGTACCTGTTATTTGTTACTTTTACAAAATGTAGAGATAAATAATACTAAAACCGTGCAATGTATGCTGTAACCCAATTTAACACAAAACTGTTCTCAATCAAAGTTATAAATTCAAATTTGTAATACAAACTTCATCCTTAATAAGTCAACTTCTCCTCACACCCTTTCTCTAATTCTAAATCAGAAAATATTCTGTTTATGCTTCCGAACTGAGTTGTGATGACAAATGGGCAATAATCCTTCGCATTGCAGACAGCTGCAATAAATACATACATGCATTATAATTGCAGATCAATATAAAAACAATTTTGCTGCAGTTTTTTTACTGTATTAAAAAAAAAGTTTCCTTTTTGGTCATTTTTAACTGTATTAGTAAAAGCAAAAACAATTTGAGAACACAGAGCTGGATTAAATGGCTTTACATATCATTCACAACAGATACCAACTAATAATGTCTCATGTAATGCAGCTTAATAATTACAGAACTAAATGAGGTTAATGAAAACTTGACTATAAAAGTTTCTTTCACCAGATATGGAGCTTTCATAAATGAAAATTCTTTTCAAAGGGCTCCCTTTTACATCATTTATCATTACGTTACCGTCTGCATGGGCCACTTATATTGTTGCACAGTTTTTAAGACACTGAAAACTTACCATGTGCTAATAATCTGTTTCAATTTTATTTTTTCTATATTTATTTGTATTTCAGGTTAAACTACCCTTTGAATTTTAGCAAATCTATGCATAGCCTGTTTGTGCTTAAAAATACATTTATCTGACTCAGGCTACAAAAATTAATTTACTAATGTTATAAACCGCTCCAAAGATTTAAAATGTATCCTAAAATCTAAACAGCATCATTTTTGTAATCCATGTCACTGGGCAATTGACTTCTAAATTGTTTGAGTATACCCAATCAGACTGGTTTCAGCAGCCAGTATGAATTTTTTGGATTCTTGTCTTGCTGATTTCCTATATCTCTCAATTACAAAAGTAAGTAACCATTTACAGGGCATGTTTAACTGTGCTGTGTTTGCTAGAACTATTTAACAGGAGACTGTTTCTTCTCCTTCATACGTTCTGGTTTTGCATTTGCTTTGGGGGTCATTAATAACTTCTTTAGATTTCTTCTCTTTTTGTTTTTGCATTTCTAAGTGTATCTTGGATATTTCAAAGCATAGGAACATGCATTTCAACTCAATGAAAAGTTGTTTATCAAAAAAGTGTGATGTTCCATGCCACCTGTAATCCTCTCATGGCTCCAGAGATCAAACAGATGACAATTCATCTACACAGAAGTCAGTTCTCAAAAGGTCACAGCTACCTGTGCTAGAAAGACAGTAATTATTCCCTGAGAGCACCATAATAAACAATAAACCTTTGTCTTGAAAAACATCAGCAGTTTCCTTCTGATAAACCACAGGAATTAAACCAGACAATAATACACACTGGGGCAGCTCAAATCCATCCACCAATTATTCAAAAAGCATGACAAAATATTTAATTCCTTTTTAATTTTTCTTAAATGCTCCAGAAGACATGGATATCCACATGTAGACATACTAAATTCTGTAGCAAGGAAATTTAAAAAAAAAAAAAAAAAATCTTACACCCAGATGTACATTCTTAACTTGTTGCCTCCAGGCATCACCCTGATGGCACGTATGGACCACATGGTTGCTATGAGTGATCAAGAAGATGGCCCAGTTTTGTGCTGCAGCTCTTGGACTACTTAATTCTGCTTTGATGTAAATCTGCTTTGATTTTTAGGTCTTATTTTCTGCAACCCATAATTGTTCTAAGCTTACAACATGAGAAACAGCTGGAAGGGAGCAAATAATTGTTGGTCCGGCTCGCCACATTGACACTGGTAAGCAAGTAACTTGGCAGAGAATTTGCTTTTTTATATAAAGTACATAATGCATAAATAAGTATACCACAGACTTCAGGCAAGCAGTTTACATGGCGTTTTAAGGATGAAGAACTAAGCAGTGGGTGTATTGTACAAGTACGACTAAGAAAGGAGAGACTCACACCTTACAGGTATATACATCCTCGTGGGCAGGAAGTTATAGTTTACATTGGGTCTTCTCAAGCCAAGATGAGTTTTTGAAAGAATTATGCAAGGATTTTGGATGTTATGAAAGAGAACCCCAGAAATGTCAGGAGAAATATGGGGGAGAAATGCAAAGATAACACTGGACAGAAGTTCAAAGTAATAGAGAATCACAGAATCACTGAATGGGTGAGGTTGAAAGGGACCACAGAGGATCATCTGGTCCAACCTCCCTGCTCAAGCAGGGTCATCCTAGAGCACATGGCACAGAATTGTACTCTGAAGGTTCTCGAATATCTCTGTTCCTGTGCTTGGTCATCCACACAGTAAAGAAGTTCTTCCTCATATTTCTCATGTTTTTTCCTCATGTGTTCTCCTCATATCATATTCCTCATATCTTGGGAGAAGGTCCCAAGATCAGCCTGGTCAGACAGAGAAGCAAAACCACCCACAGTTCTTCCCTCAGATTCTGAACTACATTTCATTTCAGTCAGGTTTGCACTGCCTTTTCATTGCTGCTACATTACTTCTGTTGTTCAAGTTTTTTCTCCCATGAGCTCTGAGGAAATATTTAAGGCCAAAATTGATTCCAATAAACTAGTTTTATGAACTATTATTCCTGATATCACACCTATGATCCCCTGATTTATCCACTGCATTCAAAAGAAACATTTTAATAGGAAACCTGCTAGATCAGCAGTCCTAAAATTACAGATTAAAAGTGATGTGAGGATTTTGATGCCAAACTCTGAACCTGATAAACTCTGCATTGTTGGGAATAATTAATGACTATTCCCAACTTCAGTTGCAGCTGCAGCTGTGTCCTTAGGTCTCTCTTGATACTTTAAAATGCAATTTTCTGGTTTATACCAAATTTTCTTAAAGAAGGAGGAAGTGTTTAATATCTAGTTCATGCCTAAATCAATTTTAATTCAAAAACTAAGGGGATCTGACATAGCCTAATTTGGGCACTTCAGAGTTGGATGCTCACACACTCCTTAGCATCACTTTTTCATAGCGGTATCCAGCATTAAGTTTTTTAATGGGGACTTCCCTGCTTCCTCTCCAGAGCAGTGAGAGTACTTGCCTAGGTAATGGAAGACTAGCTCAATTCCACTTCATCATTCAAAAAGGCAAACCCGTGACTCTAAACATTAGGCTGCCAGCTAGTCTGAGTCTGACAGTGAGTGCTTTTATAAATAGAGAAGAGAAAGAGGATTAGAAGGTGACAGGGAATGAGGAGTATCTGTTTCATTCTATTTGCTGGGGACAGAGTGTAACATAAAACCGCATTTCAGAGCTTATACAGACTACCTGTAGTTTGGGTTCTACTCCAGGCTGATTGCTGTATTTTAGGCAATTACTGAAATATATAAGGAGACATGTAAGGACATCCAGAACCCTTTTCAGTCTTAACAGATTCATTCACAATTGACAAGATAATGTATCTTAATGCAATTCTTGGTATCCCTTCAGCACAGTGAACGCCTCCATGAAAAGTAACCACTTCAGCAGGTGCAGGAAGAACCTCTCCAAAGAGTTTCTGGCAGTGCTGCCCTTGCCAGGGCCATATCCAGAGTCTGAGGAAATTGGAAAGGTCAAACAGTGGTTAATGAGAAAAGGAATGGTCAATGTAGTTCTTTGTCACATTGCTTTGTCACTGTTGCATATTCAGTAAGGTTTGATCATCCAGTTAGGAGACAGAAATAATCTCATGTGATTTAGGCAACTGATAATATAGTTCTGATACCTAGAACAACCAGAAGCAGTTTCTAGACAGCCAAGAACCTGAAATACATCCACATAAATTGATTAACCACTTACTCTGAATAATGCATACATTTGTGAAAACTGAGATTTCTATGTGTAGAATTTGCCTCCATCAACTGGAAGAAAATATGCCTAATGAGTAATGTTATCAGCTCTACTGCAAACAGCAGGCATCTTCCACGCTGCTTACATTAAATTCTCAGTAAGGCAAATGACATAACTTCTGCTCTAAGTTAGCATTTCCCCATTACAAAAGAAAAAAGATCAAAACCTTGCCATTAATCACATCTTTGCTCGTAAGCAGCACCACACCATTACTCCAAGATAGGTTTTCAGTAAGTAATAAAGTACTAAGAGGATAATGGCAGTGGAATAGCAAATGAAATCTGTTCTTGCTCACATTTGTTCCACTTCTTTGCACTGATAGTAAAAATACATAAAATGGGATAGTGAAGATATCCATATGCAGTGTGTTAAAATGAAGAGGAAAAAACACCCTAGTGGATACCCCTTTCTCTCATGCATCATCAACTACTTTCTGCCAAAGTCACACTAAGCTGCTAAGAAGCAATAAAAAGCTGCAATTGGAGAACTACACAAGATTTGGGGCATGTAAACATACACCAGCCTAAAAAATAACAGCTTTCATCCATAGAGACATCCCTATTATCCATCTTCTTTTATGTATTTTTCACATCCTCTTGAATGAGAATTTGTATTTAGTCAGTGATTGTTCACTCCAAAATATTTCTAAGTTCAGCAGTCTGTGAGTTCAGCAATATACATACCTATTCCAGAGCCTAAACAGAGACTCCAGAGCCAGTCTACAATCCACTCACATACTGAATTTCCAAAAGTTTTCCATTAGACCAATGTGAAGGATGTATATGCCTTATGATTACCTTGCATTCCCATATCCAAATCCATCTGCCTTACTCGGTTTTAGAGAAGTGATCAGCTCAAGAGGCCAGTTTTCCATTAGTACCACAGGATGAGACCAATTGCGGAAAGAATCCTCCAGGCAGGAAGTTGTGCAGAAAAACAGGGGACTATATTCATGGTGCTTGTATGAACATCTCTATCCCATGCACTCAAATATCCATCACTTCATGGTAAGGAAGTTAAAATTTTACCCACTCCCCTTAAGGAAATATATCCCACCAATACTTGGCACGTGAAACCTACAGTGAGTCAGCAAAGCATGTCATACAGAGAGTAACTATATGGTTATATATTATATACTACAAACTAACAAGAACAAAATGAACACAGAATTCTGCACATGCTAGCTAATATCTATATGACAGCAAGTAATGGTATGAACCAGAAAGTTAACAAATGTGTGCATTTGGCAGAAAAGAATAAGGAATTAAAGAGAAAAGAGTATATTTATCTTATTTACTTGGCTAAAATCAATTTTGTTAAGAAAAACAACTAGGATTGCTATTACTCATGAAAAAAATGTGTTTAGGAAGTAATTCATATCACATCATGACATTTTCATTAGGATGCAGTACTTTTGCTCAAAGAGAACTACAGTACAATATGAAAATGTTGTCAACTGCTAACTCTGTTGTCTTGAGTTCAAACAACTAAAAAACATGAAAAATCAGCTTTTGATTTTCAGTGTTTTAAATACTTTCAAAGGAAACTTACAGCAAAAGTAAGCACATGACTTTCTTCTTAGCACTACCTGGGACCATATGGATAACTTTCAGTTACCAAGAAATAGTCTTAAACAACTTGATTGCAACTGTGCAACAGGAATGTAATAATTAATATGCAAATGGTAAGTGCATATTAATGCAATTAGTACAAAAAGATAACACTTGTCAGATAAAGACTACTCATTTAAATTCTTTTGCAAGTGAGCAACATTTGGCCACGGTTGGATCTCCACATACACAGATGCAGCACTGCTTCCTTGACAGAGCTGTAGATCAGATGTAACACTACTGAAGACTGCATGCACTGAAAAGCATTACAAGATGTGATTATAGCCTTCTTCCCCTGTGTTCCACTGCTTACCCATTGCAGAATCTATTCCTGTTAGACTTAATCATTATATTTCTGAATTCTTCTGGCTTTACTACTTTGAAGTTGATTATCAAAGTACAACATGCAGCATCTGCTTTCTACATTCTACTACCCAAGCAACTTGTTTGCTTGTCTTCAAGAAGGTTATAAACAACCCATATCTAATCTAACAGAGTAGTCATGAATAAACCTGCCCTGGAGTTTTATACCTATCCTAAATGTTCCCTGAAGAATAGTTCCTGAAAAACAGTACTGAAAAAATAGTTTGAAAAATAGTTTGCATGTCCTTAACTAAATCAGAAGACAGCAATGTATAAACCAATAGGTTTTGGAAGCTGCTTTAGTGACAACTACTTAAAAGAAGTTGGGTCTCTAGTGTCAACCCATACATTTTGTCTCTGCTCTGCCCTTATGTTTGACTAAGTCATGCATAGTTCATTCTAATTTTGTCTCACTAAAGAGGATATATGGTGCATTTGTACACCTCAGCCTTCCACAATTTCCACAAATGATAATTCATGCTGGGAATCCGCTGCATGTAGAGCAAGGAGAACACATTTTACCTGTGATTTTATGAGCTTCATAAATGTACTCGGCCTACTATTTCCACCTTGTGTTTTGACCTTATTCATAGTTTGCAGTTTATAATCTTCTCAAACTGCATTTCTTTCACACCTGGCTGCTCTGGTAGCTTCTCTAAAATACAGCGTATAGCTAAAGTAAACTCTGTTGTGATGTTTCCATTGTTAATAAACTTCATAATTATTTCCAATGTGAACACCTGTGCTCTGTTAGAACCATGTTAGAAATTGCACAGCTGGTGGTTCAAAAGGCACCAAAAAATGGTTTTCAAAATAATTACAAATATTTTTTTGCTTAATTTTATACACATGATCCTCTACACAAACAGGCAAAACTAGGGAAAAGGTTTTTCTTTTTTTAGAGGGCATTCAGTGTGATTTTGACACATGACAATTGTGGTAACACTCTCCATCTTCCAGCCTCTTCAGAAAGGAGATAGAGTACTTTGATTTAAAAAAAAAAAAAAAGGGGGGATGGGGGTTGGATGGGAAACACTGGACTACCTGGCAAGGTGAGGGGGAAAAAAAGGCTAGGGAAGGTTTGGTCAAGGTAGATTTTAAGGGAAGAAGAGGGAAGCCACTGTCACCACATATCTCAAACCTGCACCTTACTAGTAGGTACAGGCATTTCCCCCATGATGAAATCATTACTGGTCCTGAACTCAGAAGGAACAAAACTTCAGATAAATCATTTCCATCCCTGTCAGCATGGATACCACCTGCAGCCAACTGATCCCTGAAAATATTTTCATGAGTTTCTGCCACATTTAAACCATGCCTTCTGAACATTTCTGGGCAAGAGTTAGCACAACTCTTCTATTTAGTGAAAGGCAGTGGAGAGAACAATCAAGTCAAAGGTTTATGGAAGGAAGAAAAGCTATCTGTTTTAGCATGTAGCTGTCATGAGTTATTTTATGGGATATATGAAACCTAGCAAATCACATTCACATCAAAAAGAAACTACATCCAACACTGACTCAAATACATCCCCTTGTTGTTGCTGCAACCTCAGAATCTGACCTTCACATTACATTTAATAGGAGACAGAAAGAATGAGAGCCACATATAGTAGAGAATAATCTATGAAACCTCTTAGAAATAAATATTTGCAAGTCCTAAAGAAAACATTAAGAAATAAGAGGTGTATGAAAAATTGTTTATGAGCTCTAACATTAAAAAATTTTCTTTTTTCATACACTTATAAATTAATCCCTTTGCAGAAAGAAGAGGAAGACTACGTGAGCATATATCACACAATACAGAATTCCAACAATTACTTATTTTTTATTTCCATCTATAAATCTGAAAAAGCAGTTGCCAGCTGTTTTCATGTCTACTGTAATTTTCCTGCAGACACTAGTCTCCAGACAATTTATGATAAGATTGATACATTAAGTATGAAGTGGTTTCACTATTTGCCCTTTACGTGACATCCACAATTTACTTATCAATCCCTTTCAGTCAAAATAGGGTTTTATACTTTAAAAAAAGCTCAAATAAAATTGGTCAGGCACAATTATTGATAGGTTAAAGCCCGGTCTTAGATACTCTTGCATACATTTAATGTCAGCTATATGAATTCCTTGAATTTTGTGACTGTCAATCAACACAAAATAAAAACAAAATACTAGTTTGTTTTTCAGTACAGAAACCTTTTCCAAATACACCTATTTCAAATGTTGAACCTACTCAGAAGTAAAAGCAACCAGTCCAGTGGCAGCTGAAATTCACATTTCTTTCAGAGGAAGACTTTTATCCAAAAACATTGATTCAAGAGTAATAAAACCATTCCATGAAAATCCAGTAACTGCTAGAATTGATGCCATTTTGCCCCTATAAAAACAAAATTATCAGAATCATATAAAACCGAAACAGGTGGGCTTTCTACAAGGTCAGACCCTCAAATTCCTCATGCCACTGCTTTTCTGGATTGACTGAACAATTCCTTGAGGATTAACTCCTGCCCAAGAGACAACCATACATGGAGGTAGGCAGCAGAAAGCAACCAAAAACTGTGTTTATACACAAATACATATGCATACATAGTAACTTGTTTAGCTTCAATGCCATTCTTCTAAAATACTTCTATCTTCCTGTTCCACATGTATATGTGCTCATATTTCTAACAGGGATGACTCAAGTTTCTCTGTAAAAATGGTTATATCACAGACAGACTTTTGAATAAATTAAAATTTTCACATTAGGTGAAAAATTGACTTTTCAGTTTAAAACAGTATGCATAAAATTCAAGCAAAATGAATTTGACAGTGCTGTTTAATGCTTCTTGGAAATTTTTGTGTAGCTTTGTCTTCTTTCTTCTAGGCGCTCTTCACCTGCACTGTATCTGTCATTATGCATTATGACTAGAGATTCATATCATGCGTTAACAGAGAAAAGTATGTCACTTTAATCTAGACATTCAGAGAATAGACTGAAGATACGCCAACAGGTGTCAATTCTCAGAGAGGCACAACAATAGTATTTCTGAATAAAGGCAATGTTCTCTGTAAAAATTTCTTACTTAAGGGGGTTTTGCCTATTAAAAATCCCGAAATTGTTTTTTGTTTCTTTACTATATCTGATTTTTTCAAGTGAAACAATACCATTATGTAGTAGATGAACGTGCAATTTTTAATTCTGTATGGCCACAGCATCAATAGTTTTAGTTTACATTAAAAAGATCATTAAAAAGATAAATATTGAGAGATCTGTTATCAGTAGTTCCCCAAAATCCTGCTGCATTTCTAGCTGTGAAACACCTGGCTGAACAATGAACATGTTTTTATTGTACTAATACTCAGTATTAATACTGAGATCTCCCACAGGAAACACATTTTATTTTATAGTTAGAAATAGGTAACAAATAGTATAGTTTGTTCTTAAACCAATGTATTAATGGTGGCACTCCAGAAATTAATATATAAAGTTTGATCTTTACACCTTACCTTTGCTGATACAGAACCTACCATTATTTTGCATACCTTATATGCTTATATAGTTCATAGAAAAGGTAGAAAACATTATGAATTTTATGTGAAAGTGCCTCAGTGTTCCAGCCCCATGGTGCCAGATGTCATTCAAACTAAGAGATTAAGATTTGAGTAGCAAATTGTCAGTTTTGTGAAACTGGGCTCTTTGAACTCCACTGATTGAACAGAATGATCTAAGTTACTGGGATGATAAAGAAGAGCACATGTACTCATTTATTACTTACTTTGACCACTTCATGGTTGTTTTTTCACCAGCCAGGAAAGCAACAGAATCAGGTAGGAACCTTTGATCCCAAAGAACCCATCCTTCCAAGTCTATTTAAACTGTTACTTGTGGCAGTCCTTGAAACGTCATCACTGTTTGTTTTGTAGGCCCCCAGGGAGTGGATGTTGGGTGACATGCTGACCTTCGAGTAATTACCGAGATGCTGGTCTATTTTACTTGTTTGTAAAGAACAGAACACACCCTTAAAACAAAGAAATAATGATGATAACTAAAAATAAACCCTTACTAGAAATATATTTTGAAACTCCAGTAAGCTTTGAGCATTCAAAGGACAGCAACAAGTAGAAGGCAATATCAAAATGCTATGCTCAATATGCAGAAAAAAAAATCCCAGAGCCTCCTGAATATTGCCAAGCTTCAGATACAATATGGGTTTCAAACTGAATAAACTGTGTTACTCAACTTCTCAAAAATTAGGATGAGGCATTAGGGAAAAAAACCCTATGAAAATGCCAAGTGCAAAGACTTTCATTTAGGAATTTACAGCAGATCTGTAAGTCTTAGCATGTTTGCCCCCCATGACAATAGAGTATATTATCAGCAATATTCCTGCCTAAATGCCAACTAAGGGGAAGATCTCTCTCCTGAAAATTACTTTCGAACATAGTTCTGTGAGGATTTACTAGCAGATATTCACCAAGAGAAGACATTCATTATTAATTGTGTGGTTTCAAAAATATTTATTTAGCAGCCTAAGGTGAGGACAAAGAAAATAAATGCATGACACTGAAGATTATTTAAAGTCTAAACTGCCACTCAAACCATGGTTTTTTCCTCCAAATATGTGGGCTTTTCTACTAGCAATATCCACAATAACCACTCCATTGTTCTTTTAAAACCTCTTCCAGCTTCTCTATATATGAAATTTCTGATGGACTGCTGAGGCAGAGCTGCTGAAGAACGAAATTTTCCTACAAAAACCTATTTGCAATATAAAGTTCCAAATATCTGCAAGGATGGAGGCATGACTGTCTCTCTACACAGCCTCTTCCCACCTCCCATTATACTTGAAGATAAACTAGCTTTCCCAGGCCCCATTTGCTCTTCGATGCACGTCCACAGGATCCTCTAAAGCAGATCCATGAGCAACCCAAAATCTGCTGTAGTGAAGGACAGGCTTACAACTCTGCAAGCCTTGTTCACAACTCTCAGTATTTTAAACTCCACAGTCGCATGGTCTAGGGTGCAAAGGTTGCCATAATGTACTGACACCCGAAATGGGCTCCCAGTCCAGCTGCTTTCATAGGGAAAATGTTGCTGTCCACCAGGCACTCCTTTACTGTCCCCCACATCTAAACTTTGCTCCAGACTTTGATGACAAGCCCCAGAAAACATAGAATCATCAAACAGTTTGGGTTGGAAGGGACCTTTAAAGGCCATCTAGTCCAAACCCCCTGCAATGACCAGGGACATCTTCAACTCAATCAGGTTGCTCAGAGCCCTGTCCAACCTGACTTCAAGGCTTTCCAGGGATGGGGCATCTACCACCTTTCTGGGTAACCTGATCCAGTGTTTTACCACCCTCATCGTAAGCAAGTGTCTTCCTTACAGCTAGTCTAAATCTGTGCTCTCTTAGTTTAAAATCATTACTCACTGTACAACCACAACAGGCCCCATCTCCATTATAAACCCCTGTGAGGTACTGAAAGGCTGCAATAAAACAAATGAGTCATTGTTTTCACACTACTTCGAACAACCCCCAAAGGAGAGAGGTGCACCAGCAGAATTGTGAAATATGTATAGTGATTTTTTCTCTATGCAAAATGAAAAGCCCTCAGCTGGAGGCCTGACTTCAGATTTAGGAACCATACTTCAAGAACAATGTGGACCAATTGGTAGAAGTCCAGAGGAGGACAACAGGGACAGTCAGGAACAAGGATGCATAACCAAAGTGGAATTTGAATGGTCCAAGCTGAAAAAAAAACTCTGGAAAGATATATATATATATTATAACCAAAACCATCAAGGGCAATCGCGAAGCAGAAAGCTGTACATTGTGGTAGTTGATCTTGGTAGGACACCAGGTGCCCACCAAAGCTGCTCTATCATCACTCACCTCCTCAGCTGGGCAAGGGAGAGGAAATATAACCGAAGACTGGTGGGCTGACAAAAGGACAGGGAGAGATCACTCACCAAATACAGTCATGGGAAACACAGATTTGACTTGGGGAAATTAACGGAATTTACTAAAAGTCAAATCAGAGTAGGATAATGAGAAGTCAAACATACTTTCCCCCACTCCTCCCTTCTTCCTGGGCTTATCTTTATCCCTTATTCTCTTCTCCATATCAACAGCACAAGGGACAGGGAATGGGGGCTGTGGTCAATTAATCACATGTTGTCTCTGCCACTGCTTCCTCCTCAGGGGTAGGACTCCTTTCCTTGCTCCAGTGTGGGGTCCCTCTTACAGGACACAGTCCTCCACAGACTTCTCCAATGTGATCTTTTCCCATGGGCTACAGTTATTCTAGAAGCATGGGTCCCTTCCATAGGGCGCAGTCCTTCAGGAAGAGGCTGCTCCTGTGTGGGCTCCTCCATGGGCTGCAGGGGAACATCCTGCCTCACCATGGACTTCACCACAGGCTGCAGGGGATTCCCTGCCCTGGCACCTGGAGAACCTTCTCCTGCTTCTTTTTCACCAACCTGGGGGTCTGCAGAGCTGTTTCTCTCACATATCCTCACTTCTGGATGCAATTATTTCTGCACAGTAACATTTTCCCCTTCTTAAATATGTTATCACAGAGGCATTACTACTGTTGCTGATTGGCTCAGCCTTGGCCAGTAGCAGATCCACCTTGGAGCCAGCTGGAATTTGCTCTATAAGGCTTAGGGGAAGCTTCTGGCAGCTTCTCATAGAAGCCACCCTCGTGGCCACCCCCTGCTACCAAAATCTTGGCCCACATACCAAATACACACATTAATAGGGAAAAGGAGTGGAAATAATTGCCCTAAATTGCAGTAAAAGAATTAAAATGCACCAGGACGGGACCTAGCAGCAGTGTGAATGAGCAGCATAACCATGCTGTGCATCAGAAACTTTTAATGAAAGGTATACTTACCCTAATATTCCCAAGTAAATCGATGTCTGCGCAAGGCACTGGGACATATTTTCTAGTTGTAAGGAAATTTAAGCAGTAGAAAGACAGAATTTCAATAACTAGATGTTTCTTGTGAACAGGTTAAACAAAGATACACTGATACTGCCCTGAGACCTCAGCAATGGCTTACTTCAGTCTTGACAGTTCCTCTAACTCGAGTTCTTATAGAATCATAAAATCATTTAGGTAGGCAAAGTTCTTTTGGATCATTAAGTCCAACCTTTAACCTAAAACTGTCAAGGCCACCACTAAACCATGTCCCGCAGTGCCACATCTACATGTCTTTTAAATAGCTCTAGGTATTGGTGACTCAGCCACTTCCCTGGACAGCCTGTTTCAATGTTTGACAATCCCCATTTAGGGAAGACATTTTTCAAAATGTCACTTGTTAGCTGTAAGAAGAGACTGACCCCCACCTCGCTACAACCTCCTTTCAGGGAGCTGTAAGAGAGTGATATCCCCCTGAGCCTCCTTTTCTCCTGCATCTCCTGTTGATCCAGGCTAAACAACCCCAACTCCCTCAGCTACTCCTCACAGGATTTGTGCTCCAGACCCCTCACCTGCTTCAGTGTCTTCTCCAGCACCTCAATGTCTTTCTTGTAGTGAGGGGCCCAAAACTGAACAAAGGATTTGAGATGTGGCCTTCATAGTGATGAGTACAGAAGGAAAATCACTGCCCTAGTCCTGCTGGCCACACCATTTCTGATCTAAGCCAGGATGCCATTGGCCTTCTTGCTCACCTGGGCACTTGCTGGCTCATGTTCAGATGGCTGCTGGCCAGCACCCCCAGGTCATTTTCCACTGGACAGCTTTCCAGCCGCTCTTCCCCTAGCCTGTAGTGCTGACTGGGGTTGTTGTGACCCAAGTGCAGGACCTGGCACTTTGCTTTGTTGAACCTCATACAATTGGCCACAGCCCATTGATCCAGCCTGTCCAGATCCCTCTGCAGAGCCTTCCTGCCTTTCAGCAGACCAACACTCCGGACAAACTTGGTGGCATCTGCAAANGCTTTGTTGAACCTCATACAATTGGCCACAGCCCATTGATCCAGCCTGTCCAGATCCCTCTGCAGAGCCTTCCTGCCTTTCAGCAGACCAACACTCCGGACAAACTTGGTGGCATCTGCAAACTGACTGAGGGTGCCCTCAATCGCCTCATCCGGATCATAAAGATATTAAACAAGTCAGGTCCCAACACTGAGCCCTGGGGAGCACCACTTGTGACTGGCTGCCAGCTGGATTTCACTCCATTCACCACTACTCCCTGGACCGTGCCAACCACACAGTTTTTCACCCAGCAAAAAGTGCACACGTCCAAGCCACAAGCAGTCAGTCTTTCCAGGAAAACGCTGTGGGAAATGGTGTCAAAAGCTTTATTGAAGTCCAGGTTAAAAACATCCACAGCCTTTCCCTCATCCACCAGGTGGGTCACCTTGTCATAGAAGAAGATCAGGTTGGGCAGCAACCTGCCTATCATAAACTCGTGTTGACTGGAATGATTCAATATGAAATGTGATTAGATGTGATTCAAGACGAAAAATATCCACTCAGTAAATGGCTTTGGGCAGTCTAAGGCATGGTCACCCTTGTACATCCAGTAAATAGCTACAGAACAGCATGTATATGGAAGAAAACTACCATAAAATCCAAGACTGAGAAAATGCATTTCTAAGTCACCAGCAGATATTCAGCGGAAATGGGCCTTTTATCAAGTTTGTGAGAAACCGCGAGCTTTCCAGATCAAAGACAAAGAGGCAAAGAAGCTGATCTTAGCAGACTTACTTGTTTATTTAGAATCTGAGCAACAAGGAGTACCCCAGGGATCAATATGTCTATCAGAGGTCAGATGATACTTGAAAAGAGTAAGGCTGGAAACATACAGCAATCGAAAGAAGATCCTCACATGCAAAAGCAGACATGTATTCTTTTCTCCTGCCATTGCCCTCCTTCCCATCCTTTCAGCTGTTTAGTTTCCATCATTATTAGAGCCCTTGACAACTACTTTTTAAAGCAACAAAATACATGCATAAAACAAACATATTTGGCCTAATTAATAATTAACAAAAGGTCTTTCTGAAGATCAGTGTTCAAATGTGCATAGTTTTCTGCTTGCCACTAGTGAGGTTCTCACTCTTCAAAACATACCATTTAACACACTATTTTTAAAGAAAGAAGAGCTGCCTAATAACTCCTCATGCAACAGGAGTAACTCAGACAGCTTTTCCATTCATATATTAGAACTAAGAGCAGTTGAAAATGTTTCTCACTTTTGCATAAGCAGGTACTATCAGTTTACATCACAAATTGTGCGATAACTGCTTTGTACTTCTATTAGCTCACATAAAACTTTAACATCTGTTCTAGGATGGCAAAGCCCCTGATAGGGACATGGCTGCATCAGTAGATAGATGAGAGCTGTCTTAGCTTAGTTTATACATTTAAAGAGGTGGCATAACAGCCTACAGAAAGAAAGAAAATCCTGCTGACATATGTCACATCTACACCAAAAGGCTCCTGTAATGAAGTTATGCCAGTAGTGCTAAGACTGCCGCCTGCAAATTAGAAAAATCCTAAGCAATATATATCACTACAAAGTTTTTGTTACGTGAGCTTTATAAGCAACATAATGTTGCAAGTCCTTTGTGGGTTTTAATTCAGCCTGTGCACTTTTCCTTTCAGCCATTTCTGAAATCAGGGTCAAAAGCAGCCACAAGAGATCATCTGCCTCCAGACAGAATGAACTGTACAAACAATGCATTCTTAATCAAACGCCTCTGTAACAGAACCCCTAATCCCTCGGAAATTCATTGTTTTCACAGAAAAGTAAAGACAGTGCAGTGCTTAACCCATACAGTATATGTATTTTGCATGCAAAAATAATTCCTCAGTGAGACAGAATGGGTAAAGGCATGCACCATTCAAACCAGAATCACAACCCTTTTCCCACAAAATTCAGTGAGAATATTTCTCTTATTTTTCAAACGGAAGACAACTAAGCCAAAGCTTTCCTCACTTGCATAAATGGAAAAGTGCACCTGTATCTGAAAACACTGTTAAAGCAAGAGTTTGCCTTTCTTGTTGACACAGACTGCCCAGGGAGGTCATGGAACCTCCCTCTCTGGAGGGATTCAAAACCTACCTGGACACATTCCTCTGTCACCTGCTCTAGGTGATCCTGCTTTGGCTGGTGGATTGGATGAGATGTTCTCCAGAGGTCCTTTCCAACCCAAATGATTCTGTGATATTCCCAGTGCCCCAGTTTTTACCACTTTTCGAGATAAGAACTTAGATTATATGTATTTCAAGAATCTTGTCTTATATTATCATAAAGGTGACCATTTATTGTTTTCTTACCTTCTACCCTTAATTTAGCATGATGCTGTGGAATGTGTTGGTTCTAGCCCTGAGTTACAGGTCCTGCTCACAGTTCTTCCTTTCTTCTGAAAGGTGAACAACACAAAAGTAATGTGTCTCTCCTGACACCTCTGGAACGGTCTTTAGACAACAATTTCAGGCACAATAAAGTTTCTGCCCTGTCAAGTGAAAGTGCTAAATGTGAAGAATTCTGCATTCAGTGTTATGATTAAGATTTTCAATAAACCACAGTGGGCAAAGACTAAATTTTGCTTCTTGCAGCAACTCTAATGAAGTGCATTTAATCATCTGAAAAAAAAAAGAAAAAAGGAAAACACAAAAAGCATTGAAAAAAATTGTGCATGGTTGAATACAAAACCTGAAGTCAGTGTGACATGTTTCACTGATTTCCAACAGGTTTTGGATAACATCATTTTGGGGTTTTTTTTTCCCTTCAATTAAGGCAATATTATTTCCTGAACATACCTGTGTTTATGCTGGCCATATTTTCAACTTCCTTATCATCACCCCTCCATGCTTCTTCAAAGGAGATATAAAAACATGTTCTGCAAAGTTCAGAAGCTACAGGACTATCTGAGTCTCCCATGTAACAACAGCCTTCTGCTAAAAACTGTGAGGACCTTTTCACCTTTCAAAGTAGGACAAGGATGAATGAAGACAGAGGGGACAGAGGCACAAACCCCCTAATGAAGACAGTGGTATGAGAAACTGCCAGTGACACCATGATAATCCTGAACTCTATAAAGCATTTTATTAAAACATGGAGGTACGAAATATTTAAAAATACACATTCAATATCAAAGCAATTTTTTCAAACAGGTGAAGGGCACTTACCATCAAGTATTCAGGTGTTATCTTTTAAAACAGATATTCAGGAAGTATAAATGACCATAACTCCACTGATGTTAATGGATTTACAGAGGCTAGAGAGCCAGAGAAAGTGAGTTTTGAACAATCTAATAATAGAAAAAGCAAGCGATACCGGCCTCAGTTGTACCACCACCACCTTGCTGCTTGTAAACAGACCAGCATGACATGACCAAATCTTCCCAAGGAAAAATCTACCTTTGTGCTATGAAAAAGCATGAACGCTTCAATTTCCAGGCCATCTTTTCTGAGAATTTGAAAGCAACCAACAAGAAGGGCTTATAAAAGACAAATGGTTACCTTGTGCTTAAGACATGAGCCTGAGTTTTTTCCCTGGCTTTGTCCCAACTTCTCTATGGCCTCAAGCAAGGTCTACTAGCAGCAATGGCAGCAAAAGGCTACAAACCCACTTTTGAGAATAGCTGTAGGAAATAGTTCAAAGTTCCTTAAAGATTAAAAATAACTTGCAAGAAGGATCAAAAAAATAGATTAACTAAGCAGGAGGGGTTACTGGTAAAATTCAATGCCTGTGTTAAGATTATTACTGATAAGGCAAGAATTAATCTGGAAATTAACAAAGAAAAAATAGTGCACTTAAAATTAGGCCTACATCAGCTAAATATTTAGGGGAAAGTTTATTCTACCAATAGGCCTTGTGTACAGTATTGGGAAACAGAACTCTAGAAACCAAAATAGCAAGAGATTTGCAGGGGAACTCTAGAAAGTACAGTGTAATTTCCAACCCAGTTCCAAGAATCTTCCCCTCTGCTGAGCCTCAGCCGTTGGAGGACAAAGTCAAAACCACTCTAAATGAATCTGACCATGAGCAGCAGGTTATTAATGCAGCACTCCTGAGGTTCTCTTGGTGTACTTCTCTGCCATGATACTCCTCTTCCTGCTTACCTTTCACCTAATCCTCAAATCACATTACAACAGCATTACGGATTGAGATGGCCTATTCCCTTCTGCTGCCCAAGAATAACCAACACAAGACAGAAAGCTCACTGTGATGAACAAACCAGGTTCCCATCAAAGCAATAAGCTGGAATCCAACAAAGCAGTAATTAGTGACCCAGTCTGCACTTGCAGTGTCTCCCTTCACAACACCCTGAGCATTTCAAAGACTGCGTGTCCTCACTTTCTGGTAACTCTCCTCCTTTTATGCTAGTTAGTATATGTATCTTTTCAGAGCAGGTGTGACTGCTTTGCCTATGCTCCAGCTCGTGCAGGTACAGAGCAGTTTCTGTCCAGAAGCCTTTTAGATGCATTAGCACTGTACTGTGCCTGAGCTATGATATCCCCACAGGTTCAGTAACCAAGGCACCACACCATGCTAACCAACTTCACAGTTCCTAGGTGCACACTGGCTTCCCTCTGGCCATCCCAAAGCAGAATAAATATGGGACTGTCTCCATCAGCTTGTGTAAGCAAGCACAATACTACTTCTCTAACTTTAGAGTTCTTTGAATTCTTTATGCGTGCCAAATAATAACCATTATAGAAGAAAGTCTCACGTTGTCATGCAATCAGTATTTCTAATGTAAAATTGTAATTGAGTATGAATATGCACTCACATAGGAAAAAGGGAAATATTTTATAAAAACAGTGTATGAAGCTAAAAGGCATCATTATACAATGAAATGGCCTCAAAATCTGATGTATTTTCTTGCTTATTCAGATACCAGCATATATTAACTTCTGACATTTGAAAAGCTTTTGTTCCCAACTAATAGAAAGAGAACAGACCTTAAAAGCATCTAAAAGTAATGGAAGATTTAATAAGAAAATAATATACTTTTAGTCCAGCAAAAAATGTGAGCATATCAATAATAGATGACCAGCACTACTCAGCATGATGTAGAGATCTGTGAAATGTTACAAGGCTAAGTCTCACGCCAGTGAAATGCCGGCTGGTAACACTGATAGAGTCAGTGTGTGTGAAAGAAATCTTCCCTTGAGGATGTCCAATGGGTATATTCTCAACCACAACACTTTTCAGGTTAGAAGAGGGTCCTCATTTTTGCAGGCTTCCTAATGGTTCAGTGACTTCATCTAATGGCACCCTCTAATAGTGCTTGCACTTACCAAGTCCAGGCAGTAGCACAGCTGCCTCAGCTACATCTCGATCCCTCTGAGCAGTGATGCCACTGAGTGAGGATGTGAGTATCTGCAGCTCCTGCTGTTCTCCGTGGGAGATGAGGTTACTCACTCGGAGAGAGGAGGTGCTCAGCATTTAGCACAGTCAGGCTGGTATGCCTCTGATCGTTTATGTTCTTTAAACTCACAGAGATTACCCCTTAAACACCAGCACAATTTAATGCTTCACTTTTAGAGGAAGAGAATTGAATGCGAATGGGCTGCCTTGGAAATTTCTGTCTAGATAGTTGGGATTCGATGTGCATTCATCATTCAGAGAAAATGCAACAATTAAGGTTTCCCTCCCAGGAGATTAGGATTTTCTTATTCCTATTGCAGTGAATATACTGTAATTTTTTAACCAATTCCAGTCACCAAAAGTTGAATTGAACAAATGAGTTGACAAAGTACCATAACAAAAGCAGGAACTCATGATCCTTTTAGTGCAAATTAAACAGTGCTTCTATTAGCAGAAACAAAACTCCTCCCTGACTTAAAACTGTCCCTTCCCTGTGTGCAGATGGCCAGTTTCAGTATTTTGGGGATACTTCTTTATTCTTCTGTTCTCCAGAATGCCCTTAAGAGACTGACTCTTGTCTTCCCCAAGTGCCTGTGGCCAGAGGTGACAACACAATGGAGAATGCCCAAACAAGCACCCAGTCAGTGCAGATGTAGGTATTTAAAAGTCTCATTCTATAGGACAGCTGATCATGTCAGAATCAACTCAAATCTGTAAGCTCCTGAAAGTAATCTTTCCAGAAGAGAATCCATACTTACTACAATTTTCCCTGAAACAGGAAGAGATTTTTGTCTTTGCAATATATTTTAGCACCTCTAAACCACTTTGCAAATAGTACATAACTGAAAAGAAATGTGTTCTCCAAATTATGAGCACACCCAAATACAGTGAACTTGCCTATCAAAATGTTAATATGCTGATAGTCACATGGCCAATATAAAAAGGGAATTATGGTAACTGTGTGTAGAAACGTGAAGAATCACCAAGCATAAAACCAGCCTGAAGTATGACTCCAGGGACTTTCTGTAGGGCATAAAGCAAAACATTAGCATGCTTCTTTGTCTGACTCCATTACCTGTTTTGGTTTGTAAGCACTTGAGGCAGGTTGTATCTCAGATAGACACCCTAATCCTGAGCCCACCTCAGCTGCAGTGTGCTTCAAATGATCTCTAAAAGGGCAAACCCAGCACTGAACTTGGGGCATTATTTACTTCAGCTTCTCAACAGAGGAACACACACAGTGAAACCCCATCAGTACTGGAGCATACAGCATGTCTGGCATGTGAACTAAGCCTAGAAAACTAACTACAGTCTAGAAACCTCACAGAAAACTAAGAGATTCACGTGGCCAAGAATTTCACTGGTCAGATAGGCCAAGAGAATCAAATACATAATAAAGCTAAATAATTAAATTATCTACAATGAAAATACCACAATCTCAGTTGCTCAGTGAGATCTTGGGTTAACCTGGACACTCTTTTGGCCACAAGGCACTGCAAAACAGTTCTTCAGCTTTCAGTGCAAGTAAGTACCACATACTGACTGAACACCACAAAAATACATGGATGCAAAAAATGCATTGAAACTATTTGACATCACCTTCTCCCACACCCCTGGATGATCCAGGCTTGTTATATGTGACTGAAGGGGTTGCAGGCAGTATTCCTCTCCAACAATCATGTAACACACTTCTTTTTAAAAAGCAGGGTGCGTAGAAAATTTCAGAGGATCAGGGTGGATACAGATGTATACCTGTCCCACAACAGAACAAGTAATAAGGTTCATGTACCTCTGTGATGGGAGTCAGTATCATCCTGGTGAGGCTGCTTCACACCCTGAATGACTGCTGTGCAAGACAGAACACCACAACTCAGCTGCACAGGCTACATTTTGAAAGAGTCATCAGTGCATTCAATTGATTACAGTTGTACAGATTAACAAAACTAACTGGTTAAAATTAAAATGTAAACACACATCTTCTTGATGTCTAACTCATAAAAAAAGATAGATAAATGAAGGACTTCATAATTTAATCCAATGTAAATAAACTTTAGCTCTTTGTGGTTACTTCTGGCACAACTCAGTCAGCTTTGGCTTTCATCAAACCACTATGACTAAATTATACATTAGTAATATACAACTTTAAGACATTCATGGCATCTAATATAGTTCAATATACTTAAACTCATTTCTGGCATTTAAATGAAGTTTGGATATAGGCTACTGTCATTCATACATCTAATTTTTGTTGCAAATTCAGGTTTGGAAGCACTTTTTTCAGTCCATTCTAACACTTCCACTGCAAGTGCTCTAAAAACTGCATTACAGTAAATGACACTACTAGTTCATGTATCTGGTATCACTTGCTCACACTCCCTTTTTTTCTGAGCTAACCAGACCTTTTTATAGTGCTGTGCAACCAACACCATCTGAAAAACCACAAATAAGTGTGGCTTACACTAAAAGAAAACTTACATTGTAAACTTGCTTGTTCTTACTTCAATAAGAACAACATACTGGGCCCATTTACAGATCCAAGTAAATTTTAACAGTCTTGACTGGTTTGGGGAACAGGATCTGAGTCCTACTATGATAAACAGGTGAAGATCAGAATTTTGAAGTTATTCTGAAATAACTGAGAGAAGAGCTGGAAACAAATCACATGGCTCCAGGAAAAAAAAAAAAAAAAGAGGAACATGAAAATGGATATAGTGTATCATTTCACAGCTAGGCATCGGAGCTAAGAGTTTCCTGTTGTGAACAGAAATGGTTTATCAGAAGGATGAGGCTGAGCACAAACCTGTGACTCTAACCAATATAAGAATTAACTGGAAGCAGTGGTAATTGGCAAAAATTTCTTCCAAATTTGGGCATTTTTTAGGCTTCCTGAATGCCCACGTTAGTGGGTACACTAAAACAGGTATCTTAAAGATGTACAGCTGGCTGACTATAGCCTGATTAAAGAATCTTCAGTAGCTCAGGGTATCTCCATGAGAAGACCACCTATCTTCAGTATTCTGAGTAGCTCCATCTGCATTAGAGGACAGAGAGGCTTTTCAGGTTTCTATGATGCAAAGTATTCAATCAGTACAAGCAGCAAGGCCTCTGTTCCCGTTAAAATATAAACACACCCTGGTGATGTCTACTTAATTCATGAAACAAATACATATTAGAGAAATTAAACACCCTGCTTACTCTGCTAGAGAAAGATACAGCAAGTTTTTAGCAAGAAAAAGTAAATGGCTCACAAGAAGAGGTAAAACTATGGATTGTTGTTATATTATTCCTGCATTGTAACACACTACTTTCCAGCTTTAGAGTTCTTCATCTTTTTATTCCTTGATTGTGGAGACTAAACTTCCAGAAAAATGTTTCTCTATGCACTCCATTTAAACAGAATTCTGTTTCCAAAATGCATTCAGACATGAGCTCTCTTCAGTCCATCTAAGAAACTGCATTTAAGTGCCTTTTTTTTTTTTTTGCTTTTGTATGAAAGCACAATATCAGCTGATATGGATTTACATGTCTACTCATTTCCACTGTGGCTCGTGCTGAGCTTCAGTTGCACGCTCCTAAGATCCAGAAGCACTTTGCTCACAGGAGATTCCAGGAATTGCTGACAGGGCAGTGAAGTTGCAGCATTCCCAGGACAACACAGAGTATTCAAGGCTCAACCAAAGGCAAAAACTAAAGTTGGATGAGAAACACGCCAGTCATTCCAATCTCCCTAGAAAATATCATCATAATATGATTTTGCTTCCCAGCATTTTTTATTCAAAAGGTCTTACACTAGCACAGTAACTTTACAGCAGAATAGTGGGAGACGGGCTTAGCAGCAGCGGTATATTAGAAAAGATAAATAAAAATCTTTTCCTTAAGATCTCATTTTCAGTGAAACCTTGGGCAGGAATTCCTCCCACATACAGAGGCAACTTTCATCTCTCTGCTGAAGAGGGCTTCCACATCCCACTTTCTTTACATTCACCTAAATGCACCTTTCTAGACTTTTCATCCCATGCTCCCACACAATCTCCCTAACTATAAAAGTATTTCAGGATCTTTCTGCTCATGCTTCATCTCCTAATTATTATTCTCACTTTGCTATATCTGTAGCTTCTTTGGTGTGTGCCAAAACCCTCCTCAGAGAATTCCATTTGGCTCATTGTCAAGCATATACTCTTTATGTGTATTTACACTTACACTCAGCTAAAATTTCTGTACTGGTGCAACAAAAAAACAAACAAACAAAAAAAACCAAACAAAACAACTCAGCACCTTTCTATCAACCTATCAACATTTGGAGAGACCTGCGGAAGAAACAAGGGTGATTATTCAAGATTCACTCTCAACATAAATAACTGGTTTACCATTATCTTTCTTTTGCATTTCACAAAATATTCAATTTTACTTCTTTGTGATGTTAATTTCTGCAAGGGATATTTGTCTGGCCAGAACTGGCTTTTGTATTAAGTACAAAATTGTCCTTTTTCCTTTTCTCTTACTGTAATGCTGGCACTCACCAGGTGGAAAGGGTTCACTGCAGCTTTTGCTTGAACCTATCATTATAAAGAGCCTATATGCAAAAGAATGACTTTCAGCAACATTAATGAGAGCTGTAGGACATTCAGCAACTTGTAAGAACAAGTCCCAGATCACCACAGCATTAAAAAATCCATCTGAGTTGAGATTACAGGCAAGATATGGCTGTGTTTGAAGAAAGACAAGATGATAAGGAAGTATAGTAAAAAGTAAAAAGTCTAAAATAAAATCTTTTACTACCATTTCATTACCCGGGTCTTAAGCACTCTGTATGTTCCTGAGATCAGAGAACAGTGATAATCCCGTTTACCACTGACTTTTACAGGCCTACCAAAGGCACAGACCCATAGCAAGACTACAAAGATTTCACTGGTCACACATGGAAGAAACAAAAAAGCCCATGACACATTAAACCCTGTCACAGTGCTGCTGGCACAGCTCTGTCAAGAAATTGCAAGTCTCACTCAGCGTAGCAGTGTCTGATCCAAAACCTGCTGGCATTCCCTTTGGGAAGGTAGGCATTAACTGCCCATGAGAGATGAGGAGAAAACTGTTTCATCTTGGACAAAACCGAGCTGCTCAAGATTCAAAGTGAGACATCTTCCATTTGCTACTGCCCGAATTATATTTTCAAGGCAAATTGTACTAAATAAAAAGCAGTAAAAAACGTTCTTCTTTCTGACCAATGGAAAAGATTAAATTTACAAAAAATCAATGCAATTAACATTATCTTTCATTTTGATTTAATGTAAGTTATACAGCTTACAAAGACAGCATGTCTGGTATGAGCAAAGGCAGTGGTGCAAACTTTATTGCACTATTCTGCTAGCACCCCTGAAAAGATGACCTGAAGGAAACCGTGGCAAAAACATCACTTTGGTCCTCACAGTACCATGCCCATCAACCTTCACCCTCATTGTATAACATAAAAGGTGGAAATTAGGACTAATATAGAGATGACATTTTTATCCTGACGCTACAGCAAGACCAGTAGCATTTAATATAAACATTTCATAATGACATTTGCCCTCAACTAACTTGTAGTGAATTTCAAAATGTGACCTAGAGGTGAAAAACTCTGTATCATATTATCAGTTTCCTGAACCACAGAGTCACTTATTACTGCTTCTTTATAATAATCACCTAGAACCAAAAATGTGCAGTTCATTTCCCTGTAGAGATAGAAATAACAGGCTCTTTGCCCCAAAATGACTTCTTAACAATTAATTACAAGACTGACTGAATGCAATATATTTTGCTTCAATATTAATGAGCTTGAAAGATCTGATATACAGCCTTGTGATTTGTGAAATAATAAATGTCAAAGCCATCACAGGTACTTCTGATTTATTCTAACACTGAAGTTTGACACCAAGGGATACAACTGAATACTACAATTGTTATTGCCATATCAAGCCTATTTCCACTGTATTATAAACACAACAAATTAAGAAACTAATTATTTCAGAAGAACTCAGATTACTGTGTATTTTAAATACCTTCCTAATAAAGAATTGAAGACTCTTATTCCTTATGTTCTGGTATGATCATATAATCACAGGATAACCTAAGTTGCAAGCATTCTTTAGAGTTCATCTGGTAAAACCTTTGCTCATAGCAGGGCCTAATTTGACATCAGATAAACTCCAGATAGATTAGGTTTTTAAGGGCTATGTTTTGCTCGATTTTAAATTTATTCAAGGATGGTTTCCAAAACTTCTTTCAAAAACATGATCCAATTACCTCACAATGATTTTTTTTTCCCCTAGTATTCAATTCTAGAATTTTCCCCGTGTTACATCCTGGGTCCTTTGCCTCTCCACTTCATCAAGCACATCCTAGACGTGACCATCTTAGCAATAACTGTATGGAATGCATTAATTTATTCCAGTTCTAATCAAGTGAAGTACAAACTTTCATTCACTTTTCTTGTACAATATCAGGGCCAATGATTGATGTGACTGGTTTGACACCCTCTTTGGTCATCTGATGAATTAAATTCATTTATTTACATGAAAATGAATTTGGATATCATAGGGCAGCCAAAATGCAACAACTTACCTGAAAAATTAAGGAATTGTGATTTTATTATCTATTTGTCAATTTACCAGATTGGCCCTAAAGCTAAAAGGGTCACTTGGCACCTATAAAATGTCAGTAAGATACAGACTGAAAACATGAGATAAGATTACCTAGTCTTACAAATTTTTATTTCAGATCCAAACTTCACAAAATTAGCAAGATTTAAATACCATCTAAACTAGCGCAAGTGCAGTCAATCTCATATGATCTCGAAAACCTATGGTCTGTTCAAGTTCTGCAAGTCCTACCCAAATTCCATTTAGATTCAACAATACTATCCTGAATTCCAATGATTGTCAAAAACACCGTATTTGTTTCTTAGTCCGAAGAATTGTGTCTTAGAAGAATGCAGCAGATCTTGAAACAGATCAGCAGCATATTTGAATGTTCTTTAAATAAGTATTTCCAAAACTTACTGATCTTATAGACAGGAAGAACAGCTACACAATTCACAATTTTCAGTGTATTAACTGTCATTATTATCATTGAAATGTCAATGCTTTCACTTCATCACTATAAAAATATTCATTAAATGTTTATATAACAATCCACCATCAGCCAGGAATTGCAGAAAAATAGCTGGCTGTGATGGATGGAGCCTAAAACTAAGCAAGAGATGCATGAGTCCTTTCAGAAATTCACCCAGTTCAGAAACTTCAGAGAACTCTGAAGGTTCACAGTTCTTCAAGTTTTGAATTCTTAACTTTGGAACCCTGAACTGAAAGAAGCCTTACATGCAGCTTCGGCAGGAGGGAATTTCACTACTGAAGCTGAATTTCTGGTGCATGGAGACGTTAAATCCTACAGTGCTGATAAGCTGAGAATGTGTGTTTTACTAACAGGTAACTCCCAACAGTTTTGTAAAATAAAACAAAAACACTAAGCAGACAGCACTTAGTGTTAGTTGTTACTCTTTTGTCCCTGATGAGAGATCCAAAAAGTTATATAGTATCAGACATTTTTTGGATTGCGAATATGTAACTCGAGTAGTTCTACTGGATTCCAATCTTAAGGTTAAATGCAATTATACACCCACACAACAAGCATATCAGCCTCTTAGGTACAGCCACCAGCAACAGTTACATGTTTTGGGGATGTCATTTGAGTTATCACAGGAAAACACCATTCCCACCTCAGCTACTCTAACAAAAAGGGCAACATTCTGCAACCAGGGCACTGTTCAGGGCTTAAATCCCAAGCCTGCTCCATCCTTGCTAGCACAATAGGCACCCCCTCATCCTTCCTCCTCTTTTACCAGTGGACAGATGCTTCATCTCCAGATCAATGGGCTTGTGATACTTTTACCAACATAAAAAGATGCAGCAATTTACCAGTTCAAAGATTTTACTTTCTCAAATTTATGAAATCACTTGAATCCCTGGGCTGTTCACTGAATAACTGGCACCTGTCAGTTCTAACATACAAGCATCAAGAGTCAAAATCATACGTTAGAGTGTCCAGCTCTATAAAGTATTTAAAAACTGGATGAAAATCTATGCATGCCATATACATATATCACTTCCCCACACAACTGCTGAAATTCCATGATGTACAGAAACAAATGATGAAACATTATCATTCAGTCTAATGGATATAGTCTCTTCTCCAAACTTAAGTATTTACACATGTCAGTATAATTAATGTTAATGGCAATCATAGATATAAATCTTCTGAATACTGAGAGTGATTAGTCTGTTAAAATGACCAAATGCACTCCCCAGTCAATCAAAACGTTAGCACATAGAAGTGGTGTTTCCAATGGAATCATTTTCCAGTGTGGCCGGCTGACACTTTAATTATTTGAAAAGTAACAAGTTAAATAGGGAACAGCCAATTTACACTAGCTGTAACTGGATAAACCATACACTTCTAAATCAACACCTACAGCATGAACACAGTGCAGAGGAGTCCAAGGATAAACACATGAAATGAGATTGTCAAAGCCATGAAGGGACTTAGTCACACACCTTCCATCAACCTTCCCTTCCCTACTTTGAAAGTCTCATTCACCATCTCTGTATTTAGAGTTCTTTGTGTTTATCTGTATACTTCTAGGTCCCAAAAACTTCCACTTATTGTAAATGTTGAAACAAAATTATCCTGCAATGGTAGTTTCTCAGAAACACATTTTCAAAGCAGCATGAAGGTTTTCACTGTGTGACATTTATTAACACCAATTGGATTCACACAGCTAAATCTCGCTTGAATTCATTGTCAATTTACCCCTTCCAGAATTTAGTACTTTTTAAAATTTGTTTTATTTTCCAAACATTTTCATCTTGCAGTGTTTTATGGCATGGTGTCTGCAACAGCACAGGCACAATCTTTGGCAGCTGCTTTAATTTTCCAGTACAGAAAAGGCCAATGTCTCAGACTTCTAGTGGCACCAGTAAGAATTATGGCTGTAATCCAAAGGATTAATATGTCCTTATGATGCATTTCCCCAATGTATACATAGGGACTAATAGTCTTAATGACAGATTTATGCACAAAAACATACACATAGACTTCTGTGTTCTTTGCACAGACAACTTTGGGAATGGCATATGACAATGCTCAGTCAGGAAGAGCAAAATAGTGAAAGATCGAGGGGGGTGGTGGGGCAAGATACAGTCCTCCTTACACAAAATTCACTTGGCTTTCAGAAGTAGAATCCACCTGAAGGGGTCCATTGAAACCGACTAAGAACTTTTCCTGAACTTTTGCCACCTTCACTTCCCTCTCAAGGATTTTTTCCAGAATTCTGTATTACACATAATGATATGGATTCCCATTCACAAATGAAGTTATCATTAAATGATAGAAGACTAATTACAGACTGTTTTTAGGATTACTGAATTCAACATTTAATGTGTTTATTATAAAAAAGTAAAAGCTGTCAGCCAAAAAACCCCACTTTCGTGGATTAAAACATAACTGAAAACTGGTATTACTGCCATTTTATGTAAAAAGCCCCTGACAAACAGCACTGAAAACTACAAACAAATACTCTTGCAGTTAATACACCTAACAGGTTAACATTAGAGAAAGGGTATTTTATTGACTGTAATGCAATAACTGTTGTTCTCTTCACCTTGCCTAGGATGGTAGTTTATATGTTGCTGAGATAAAAGCAGAAGTTAGAGAAGATAAAAGTTTTAAAGAATCAAGAAACTGTGATCTGAGGACACTGAACTACACACTTTTCTTTAGAACAAGAATCAAATCTTGTTTATGAACATTTGGCTTTTTTACTTCCCATCTTAAAGGAAGAGAATATACATAGTGCTTGCATGCTATAAAAGGTTTTGCCAACTCTGCTTAATAACAGATCTCTTTCTCAGGTGATATCTAAAGGTTAATCCTAAGGTTAAGCCTGAGCTGTTCACAGGCCATTCTCTTATGTGACCAGAACATGACTAAGGTGAACAACTTCTTTTTTTTTTAATATGTGCCTATCTGTCTCCTTTTTTAAAGTTCCTTCTCGAGTCATATAAATCATTAGTACTTCTGAAACTCTACGAATTAGCACTATAGGTACCTGGGTTTTGCAAGATTTAATCTAAATATTGTCCACGATCACTGATATCTCTTTCATGCCTCCGTAAGTGGATGCAAGGTAAAATAAGTCTCACTTAATGACAGTAATGTCCAGGGATGCAGTTTTGCTGCATATGTTTTATATTCATGACCTCTAGGATGTTGGAAAAAGATCTAAAACTGCGTGTGGTGACAACTTCTACATGTATAAACTGAACACTACCAGCACTAAGATCATGGAAAGCCCCTGAGCTTTATGTTCATGTATGGTGGTTTAGGAATGATACTCTCCAATTTAGTTCTCCCACTGAGACTCTCCAAACCACGCTGCCCCTTCCCCCTGCAGGTGCCTGGAGACAAGAATTAGAGGCACAAAAGTCAAAGATCATGGGTTGAGATGAGAGCAATCTACTGGAAACTGCAATGAGATAAGGAATAGTAATAGTAACAATACTAATAACAAACGTGTGCAAAAGAGAGTGATTCACATGCAAAATGCTCCCCTAACCCGACCCGACTGTAGCCATGAACTGGGGCCACCCCACCGCTCCTGCCAGCTTGGGACTGGCACCACGGTACCCCGACCAGAAGGAGCCCCTTCTCACAGGAAGAAAGTACCTTTCCTCCAGTCCTGGCCATGACATGAGGTGGTACAGAATAACCTCCAGGCCCTAGCCATGTCTCCTCCCAGCAACTGCAAAAAATTAACCCCGTCTTGGCCAGAATCAGGACATCACATCTACTAGACTACTTCTTGGCTATAAAGGGACTTCTATTTTTACAGGAAAATAAATTAAAATGAGAGCTTTTTGTCACACATACCTTTATCAGCACCTGAAAGATGTAGATATGACAGTGGAAAATCACTATAAAACAGGTAAGGACAGTAGATAAAACTATGCATTGAAGTAATTTTTTAAAGTTGTTATATCATCTGATAGGTCTTTTATAAAACACTCTTTTCCTGAAAGACTTTTTACGCATTTCTCTGCAGATTATGGTGGCCATTCACACTTTACTTCAATTTTTATAGCCTCCCAGTAATTCTACAGAATAGTAAATACAGTTATTATAATCCTTATAACTGGCAAAGAGATCTATTTGAAGAAATAGGGCTTGTTTCCCCTCCCACATGCATAAAGTAAATCAGGAGCAATTCTGCTGCAGTCGTTAGAACAAAACTGATACAAAATAAGAAAGAAAAAATAACACTAATGTATAAAGAACACTTTCCTTACACCAAAAGTACAAACCGCATGCCTGCTCTGTTTTCTGGCAAGGTTGTGTCGTTGAGTTGCTTATACCACACTAAGCTCATCACACTAAAGCACATCTGAATAAGGTCCAGGCTCACACTGGAAACAATGGAGACACACCAGTTTACACAGGCTAAGAACCTGGCACAAAGCCTTGAAAATTAAAGACGATCTTCAAATAAATGCAATATGTACAATTACTTCTAGAGTATTACCTCTGAAACAGAAGTGATTTCAAAGTGCTGTAACAGAAAACTAGAACGCTCAGCTAAGGATTACGAAAATAAAACAAACAAACAACCCCCCCTCCCGCTAAATGCATCCCACTTTTCTTCTTTACAGACACACACAAGAAACAGCACTCATTTTAAGGGAGATCATGTGGCAAAATGATGACTCTGAATCACTAGAAAAGAGAAAGATCTTTTAAAACACTCTCGGGACTACGGACTACCGTTAAAGGGAGAGTATTATTTTATCATCCGGCTAATGAGCCAGAGGAAGGATTATTGTTGTTTGGCGGTGATTTGTCTCAACAACTCTTTTCTCTAAAATAAATATACCAACTCCACTAAACAAAGAGAAGAAGCGGCACCGTTCTGTTGTTTCAATTGCACGCTGAGGAATATTTAATTAGAGGAAAGGAATCCCAAGAAAAGTCACGGGAGTGGGGCGGCAGACGCTGCTTTTTCACAGGTTAAGAAAAATAGAAAAAGAAAGAAGCGGCGATGCCGGTCGCCGCACCTTCCCACCGCGCCGGCAGCGCCCAGCAGTGTCCGGCCCCACCGCCGCCCCGCGGGCACCGACGGGGGGCACCGTCAGCCTCGTTCTTCCCCTCGGCCTCTACTTTGAGCAGACGGGGGAAGCCCCTGCCCGGCACCAGCGGGGAGTGACACCGACTCGAAGTGACACCAGCGCGGGGGAACCGCTCTCCCTCAGGCAGGGAGCGCTGAGAGCCGCCCGGGCTGGGGCGCCGCGGCACCCGCCGCCGCCCGCCGACCCTCTCCCTGCCCCGGCCGCGGGGCCGCTCTCGCCCCACGCCGCGTCGCACCGCGAAACTTACGCGCCGGG